>JARACY010004670.1:0-25716 GCA_029255725.1 Scrobipalpa atriplicella | reverse complement strand
TTTTAAGACATAAATAAATAATTTTAATTATTTATTAACAACTTTGATTGTTTTTAGTGTGCAAATAGTATTAACGTTAAAAAGGTTTTAAAAAAATATAAGTATTATTCAACAATTCCTATTTAAAATATTGGTTATTTATTAACTCATTTAAGGTTAAATAAAACATTGGAATTAATAAACCTATAACAAGGAAACGGAAATTTCTATACGGTTGGCGCCCTCTGGCGGAATGGTAAGTTGTATTCTTGGAGAGTGAGTTCGGCGGGACGCGCATTCTGCCGGGAACCTTCAGCCAGAGAACTTGTGCTGGAAAATCTATGACAGTCAGTGTGACAAAAAGTCTTTAGTGTCTTCTTTACTAAGTGTCGGTTGAGTTTTATGAAAATATGCACATTTAGATTTAATAATCGAGTTAAAAATATAGAAGTTATTGATTTGAATAGTCAATATTTACAAGCCAGTGACGTCATAACTCACAATTTTCATACAAAAAAGCGTTTTGACATTTCATAAAAAGTTGCTGATTTGACTAGTAGGAAAATAGCCTATTGAATACATTGTAAATAAACCAAAATATAATATGACACATTTATGTTTTATCTGTCTGTCTTGTTTGTAGTCATCAGCTCGACAATCGACTCGATGATATCTGGATTCAGTCAGGGTTTTTAAACAAACAACAACACAATCAAGAACAGCGCTAAGGACCGTTTTTTGTTTACATTAGGAAAATTTTGTGAGCATTTAGAAAATGAATAAATACCTTTCCTGACGTTCCGACGGACTAGCTTCGTAATCATACAAGCGATTTAATGGGATCCCCGGTGCCTACCCTGTAAGCCACATAGGCGTGTATTTAAAGTTTAAACTTTCGTATTCTTAACTTTTTTAGAAATATCTTTTATGTCATTTGAAAACCTGGTTTTTTCATGGGAATAAGATATTTTTCTGTAGAAAAAAATCACGTATCTCAATAGGTAAAAAATATATCTTAGTCGGTTAACAGTTTTGAGTAAATTATATTTTTTGTATTCAATATTAGTTTTTATATTTTTTACTTGGAAGGATCACTTATGTCAAAAATTCCATTGAATTCAAAATAATTCATTCATTATAACCAAAACATTGAAAAATAATTTATTCAAAAACACCCTTTATTAAACAAAATATACAAAATAATCACCGAATCAACTATATCAGTATATTTAACTGTTATCAGTTATACTAGCTTTCCGCCCCGCGGTTTCACCCGCAGCTAAGAGTTTTCCCGTGGGATTGAGTTCCCGCGCTGTTCCTACCTTTAAAATTGACGGAATTTCAATACAAACTTCTATCCCCTATTTAACCCCCTTAGGGGTGGAAAATACAAAAACGCTGAAACACGTGTTCATTATTTTTAAATCTTTAGCCCAAAAACAAAATTGGAAGATCCTGCCATATAAATTGACGGAATTTCCATACAAACTTCCATCCCCTATTTAACCCTCTTAGGGGTAAAAAATGCAAAAATGCTGAAACACGTATAAATTATTTTTTAATAATTAGCCTAAATACAAAATTTGAAGATCCTACCTTCAAAATTGACGGACTTTCATACAAACTTCAACCCCCCTTTTTACCCGTTTAGGGAGGGAAAATCCGGAAATCCTTTCTTAGTGGGAGGTTACGTTATAAGAGGAACTTGCTCTCTAAGTGTAATGATTCTAGCTTTAGTAGTTTAGGCTCTGCGTAGATGAATCAGTCAGTCAGTCAGTAAGGACAAACGATTTTATAAGTAAAGATTATTAAGTTAATCGATCTGTAGGTGTTAAAAGATAGTTAAAACTTTGTCATTATTTTTATTACGATAAGTTTCTGATTATGACGTTGGTTAAATAAAATAATCATTACACAAAAGTTAGCTATTCAAATGATGGAAAAAGTAAGAAATTATTGCCAAAATTTATTGGCCCTTACAAAATATTAGAGAGCTTGGGTAATGACAGATATAGGGTTGTAGATATTCCAGGTTTTGGCAAAAAACGGTCATATGATAGTGTGATTTCTGCTGATAGGTTGAGACCCTGGATTCATGTTAAGACTTTAGACATAATGAGTGAGTCAAGTTGTACTACAGATGAAAGTGATTCAGACCAGTAAAATGAAGTTCAAATATAAATTAAGTATCGTAGTTTAATAATTAATAGTCTTGAAATTATAAAATTATTTGTACAAAGTTACATACTATATTTACTTGCATGTCATGATTTACAGTAGTCAATTATTATTTATATTTTATTTTTGTCTTTTTGAAGTCATAATTTGATTCCTACGTTATTTAATTTGATCAATATTATAATAAAATATATAATATTTTGTTTGTGAAATTTTACATTTGTTTTTATTAAAAAAAAAAAATACCATAACGTTACAAAGATTAAAATAACAATAACATAGATAAATAATATATAAAAACACACATTTAACACACAAGATTTAAAATTTACATTGCAGAATGTCATGATGTTTGCGTGTACCAGAGGTTACACGCAGTAGGATGGCCGAATGTCATGATTTTAGTATTTTTGGATGGATTTTAAGACATAAATAAATAATTTTAATTATTTATTAACAACTTTGATTGTTTTTAGTGTGCAAATAGTATTAACGTTAAAAAGGTTTTAAAAAAATATAAGTATTATTCAACAATTCCTATTTAAAATATTGGTTATTTATTAACTCATTTAAGGTTAAATAAAACATTGGAATTAATAAACCTATAACAAGGAAACGGAAATTTCTATACGGTTGGCGCCCTCTGGCGGAATGGTAAGTTGTATTCTTGGAGAGTGAGTTCGGCGGGACGCGCATTCTGCCGGGAACCTTCAGCCAGAGAACTTGTGCTGGAAAATCTATGACAGTCAGTGTGACAAAAAGTCTTTAGTGTCTTCTTTACTAAGTGTCGGTTGAGTTTTATGAAAATATGCACATTTAGATTTAATAATCGAGTTAAAAATATAGAAGTTATTGATTTGAATAGTCAATATTTACAAGCCAGTGACGTCATAACTCACAATTTTCATACAAAAAAGCGTTTTGACATTTCATAAAAAGTTGCTGATTTGACTAGTAGGAAAATAGCCTATTGAATACATTGTAAATAAACCAAAATATAATATGACACATTTATGTTTTATCTGTCTGTCTTGTTTGTAGTCATCAGCTCGACAATCGACTCGATGATATCTGGATTCAGTCAGGGTTTTTAAACAAACAACAACACAATCAAGAACAGCGCTAAGGACCGTTTTTTGTTTACATTAGGAAAATTTTGTGAGCATTTAGAAAATGAATAAATACCTTTCCTGACGTTCCGACGGACTAGCTTCGTAATCATACAAGCGATTTAATGGGATCCCCGGTGCCGCCAGCGCCCTCATCAGTAAAAAAATCATTACTCACTGAAAACGCAATGAATCGAAAATCCGGTAAACCAAATTAAAGAATAGGTACTGAAGTTTGTTTTAAGCACTATAAATTCATGATTCAGTGTTTACAGCAGTTACAGATAACAAAAGTGCTAAAAGTGGCCGTTTTTCGCAAATTTTCCTTCTGTTACTACCAGGAACTGTGAATTGCAACTTTATGATGTTCTAAATTATTTTCTTTGCTTTTATTTCAATCTGGTTTACCGGATTTTCGATTAATTGCTTTTTCAGTGAGTAATGATTTTTTTACTGATGAGGGCGCCACCTGGCTTAGGGTAGCCCCTTAAATTACGTTTACAAAAAGCGAAGGACTTTATGAGGCGCTTATTTGTAGCTCATTATATGCTCGCTTGGAGCCCCGCTTAAACAGCTAACTTGCACCACAATCCTTACACGAGTCCTTACATTTGCTTATTTCGCTCAAATCGCTAACAACAGTTTCATGTTACAGAGTTCACGGTGTCCAATGATAGAATGTAAGTATTGTTTATGTGGCTTATGTGAAATCTCTTGCGGGGTAGGCAGAGAGTCTACGGCCTATTATACATACATACATACATAAAATCACGCCTTTATCCCTAATGGGGTAGGCAGAGCGAAAGCAACCTATACAAAGGGTTTCGCCACGTCTGACAAGTTTTGAGCGTATTATTACAGATAATTATGTATATTGCTATAGTGACAGGTTGTCAGCCCATCGCCTAAAATTGCAATACACTGAAACCCTCGAATCCCTTAGCTGGTTTTTACAGCATGCCCGGGAGGAGATGCAGCTGGCATATTCTATGTTTTTCTATCACTCCCGGTCCAGCGAGGAAGAAACGTCCTATTATTATAAGCTGTTTGTGTCACGTCTGACAAAATATGAGGGGAACTTTAGTTACTTCCATCCATGCTGGACTGGGAGCGATAGAAAAACATAGAATGTGCCAGCTGCATCTCCTCCCGGGCATTCTGTAAAAACCAGCTAAGGGATTCGAGGGTTTCAGTATATTGTAATTTAGGCGATGGGCTGACAACCTGTCACTATAGCGATATACTACCATAAACACCTATAATAACCCTCAAAACTTGTCAGACGTGGCTGAACGACCTTTGGGTCGTTTTTCGCTCTGCCAACCCCTTTAGGGATAAAGGCGTGATTTATGTATGTAATGTATGTACTTTAGTTAAAACTATTATCGATAGTTAAATCGAAATTCGTAAATTTTGAACTACGAGCGACAAAGAATATAAAATACCACCTTCCTTCTCTTTCCAGCCATTTGTAAATAGGACAAGGACTCAGGCATTAGGGTCATCTCTACAAAAGTAATCCCCTCAAAATAGGGATGTTGACTGGGTGGCTAAAAAAATTCAAAACGTTTATACTTAAAACTGATGGCTAAAATAACTGTGGGTCTCATTCATCATTTGAAAAAAATGCACATTTAGATTTAATAATCGAGTTAAAAATATAGAAGATTGATTTGAGTAGTCAATATTTACAAGCCAGTGACGTCACAAGCCAGTATTTTCATACAAAAAAGCGTTTCATAAAAGTTGCTGATTCAAATAGCGTATTGCCAGATTTGAAATGTTTTTAGAACCGGGCTGTCTGTGTTTATGGGTGAATCACGTTGTTGTTTTCATTCGTAAATATTTCAGGGTTTCGGTCGAAATTATAAGACTTTTGATATTGTACTATACGTATATTTGGTGTATATTTGTGTTGGTGGTATACGTATACTCTTTTGGCCAAACGGTTTTTTTTTTTAACGTGATTAGCTAATAGCACTTGACACTGGCTTAATTGCTAGTCTGCAGAAGCCATTAAAATAAAAAAGAAGAAGAAGAAATGTTTTTAGGCCGTTGAAGCTCTGCCTACCACCGACCACATAAGGAAGTCGTAGGGATTCTCGAAAAAAAAACGTAGCTAACATGTGTAATGATTATTTTATTTAACCAACGTCATAATCAGAAACTTATCGTAATAAAAATAATGACAAAGTTTTAACTATCTTTTAACACCTACAGATCGATTAACTTAATAATCTTTACTTATAAAATCGTTTGTCCTTACTGACTGACTGACTGATTCATCTACGCAGAGCCTAAACTACTAAAGCTAGAATCATTACACTTAGAGAGCAAGTTCCTCTTATAACGTAACCTCCCACTAAGAAAGGATTTCCGGATTTTCCCTCCCTAAACGGGTAAAAAGGGGGGTTGAAGTTTGTATGAAAGTCCGTCAATTTTGAAGGTAGGATCTTCAAATTTTGTATTTAGGCTAATTATTAAAAAATAATTTATACGTGTTTCAGCATTTTTGCATTTTTTACCCCTAAGAGGGTTAAATAGGGGATGGAAGTTTGTATGGAAATTCCGTCAATTTATATGGCAGGATCTTCCAATTTTGTTTTTGGGCTAAAGATTTAAAAATAATGAACACGTGTTTCAGCGTTTTTGTATTTTCCACCCCTAAGGGGGTTAAATAGGGGATAGAAGTTTGTATTGAAATTCCGTCAATTTTAAAGGTAGGAACAGCGCGGGAACTCAATCCCACGGGAAAACTCTTAGCTGCGGGTGAAACCGCGGGGCGGAAAGCTAGTATAACTGATAACAGTTAAATATACTGATATAGTTGATTCGGTGATTATTTTGTATATTTTGTTTAATAAAGGGTGTTTTTGAATAAATTATTTTTCAATGTTTTGGTTATAATGAATGAATTATTTTGAATTCAATGGAATTTTTGACATAAGTGATCCTTCCAAGTAAAAAATATAAAACTAATATTGAATACAAAAAATATAATTTACTCAAAACTGTTAACCGACTAAGATATTTTTTACCTATTGAGATACGTGATTTTTTTCTACAGAAAAATATCTTATTCCCATGAAAAAACCAGGTTTTCAAATGACATAAAAGATATTTCTAAAAAAGTTAAGAATACGAAAGTTTAAACTTTAAATACACGCCTATGTGGCTTACAGGGTAGGCAGGCAGTGTAGACGAGACCTTATCAACGCCGTAACAAAATCTGTATCCACTTCGTTATATTTTTTTTTATTCGGAATGGGTTTGCCCTTGACTCTAGACACTAGGTCAGGAATGACCGTAACAGAGTCGACGATGGAGCGAGCTAACACAGAGGATGCCTGTTAAGGCACTGGCATTCTCACGCACCGACGGAACACAGCAAGCTGTTTGGCGCCGGACTCCGGTGAGGGTGGTAGCGAGCCAGGCGGCCCCTTGCGGAGCCTACCACCGCTTTGTTGGGATCATGAAGATGGAACTTATATTAAGAAAGAATTGAAAAGTCTTACTTTTAAGACCCTTTATTGAAAGTAATAACTTTATCTGCCAGTAAAGTATGCGGGTAAAGATTATCTCCCTTGATGGATATGTAATCTTTTTAACCAGAGGTAATTCTAGAAAACATAAGCCACACCAGAAAATGGACTTTGGTAAAAGATTAAAATTATACTACAGATTGTATCTTTTATGTATTTCTGGTTCGGGATTTTTTAACATTGATTTATAACTTATTTTACTTTTTATCGGGTCTATTCGAATTAAAACATTGTTGAAACGTCGGGAACCAGGTAAATTCCTATGATTTACCACCAAAATCTATCGCGAATAGACCCGATAAAAAGTAAAATGAGTGTAAATAATCGTGAGTGCTTAAAAAGATTTATAACTTAGCTATAACTGCCTCTGTGATCTAACTGCTTCTATGGCCTAGTAGTCTAAGCTTTGGGCTCTTGAATCGTGGGTTCGATTACTAAGGGAGGATACATAGTTGATCAACTTATCACATCAGTTAGGGAGATTTTTTCGATTGGCAAGGAAAGGCTGAATTAGCATTATTACGTTTCAAGAATGATAATTTCGTGCTTCGGAGGGCATATGCTAAGCTACACGTAGCTCGCTACGCTCGCGATATACTTAGTAATATAATTCTTTCTATTGAACGTTAATTTCTCGAGCTCGCTACGCTCGCCATATACGTTAATGTACCTGGCCTATAAAGTGAATTCTCACGCTCACCAAAAAAGTTAATAAACCTCGGCCTCTAGTGTGAAATTTCGCGCTCGCCACGCTCGCCATATAAGCTAATGTACCTCGGCCTATAGCGTGAAATCTCGCGCTCGCTATGCTCGCCATAAAAGTTACAGTTACTGGCTGGATGTCAAGATAGCTGGCTGCAGTGGTACCTGCAGCTGTAACTGGCTAGACGAGGGTCAAGATAGCTGGTACCTGCTTGCTGTGGTTGGTGGCGGTTTCTCGCGATCAGCTCCAGCACCGTCCGCTTCTCCAGCTCGGTGTAGTTCTTGGAGCGCACCTTGTGGCCTCTTGATGCAGCTGCTACTAGCTGGATGAGGGTCAAGATAGCTGGCTGCAGTGGTACCTGCTTGCTGCGGTTGGTGGCGGTGTTGGAGCGGCCCTGCCGCAGCACGTCGCGGTGTCTCGCGATCAGCTCCAGCACCGTCCGCTTCTCCAGCTCGGTGAAGTTCTTGGAGCGCTCCTTGTGGCCTCGCCGCGCTCTGAGCGCCGTTGCCGCGCTGCGGGTCGACATATCAGTCTGGAAGTAAGGAAACAATATTTACTACAACTGTCCAAATTTTGAGCTCGCATCGCTCGCGGATCTCGGGGGTAAGTTGGTTATTGCTGCTGTAAAGATAAATTTCGGCGACCTTATGTACAGTCAGCAAAAGAGACACCTGATGCTCGAACCGGATGAAGTTATTTCAGGAGGTTATTAGAGTCTGTGCGAAAAGAGAACAGGCATGGAATTCGAGGGCGCACATTGACTATTCTTATTCTTATTCTTACATATTTAATCTAACCTGCCCTTTAGCATGCCACCTCGCGATAACGTATATATCGCATCTATCTGTCAAATTCTATGGGAGTTTGACAGATAGATGCGATATATTCGTTATCGCGCGACGGCATGCATGCTACAGGGGCTGCACTAGTCCACTATAAACAAAAACAACGAAAAAAAAAAGAAGTTTATTTATTAAATTAACATAATGTTCAAACTTAAGTATTGAAGTATGAATAACTATTCAATAACAACATTTTTAACAAGATACGAATCTGAGAAAAGATTATGATAAAAGAGTTTAGCGAATGATTAGTTAAAATTAATTGTTTAAAAAAACATGATAATTATCTTTATCATACTATTATAATTATAACACTGTACTTAACAGTAGCATCATGGGTAAATAAGTCACGATTTTATCCCTAACGGGGTAGGCAGAGTGTGACGCTGACTAACATAAAAAGATTATGTCGCAAAATTGGTTTTTGAGAATCGCGTTTTTTTTTTTTTTTTTATTCTGTATGGGTTTGCTCTTGACTCTAGACACTAGGTCAGGGATGACCGTGACAGAGTCGACGATGGAGCGAGCAAACCCAGAGGATGCCTGTTAAGGCACTGGCCTGGCATTCTCACGCACCGACAGAACACAGCAAGCTGTTTGGCGCCGGATTCCGGTGAGAGGGTGGTAGCGAGCCCTTGCGGAGCCTACCACCGCTTTGTTAGGATCATTCAGCCGGACTTATTCACAGGCAAACCTGTTCGGCGTAAACAAGATTTAACTAAAATGAAACCCGTCATTTTCCGTCTTAAGTGAACAGAAAAATATGGCAGTATATATGGACTTATTATAAAACCCATACTGCTAAAATTCTGTTTGCTCTAGACGGAAAATGACAGGTATGTTTTGATTTTAATTAAATCTTCTTTACGCCGAATCGTGGCCTCTAAATACCACTAGCAAACATCACCACTATTAAAAATAATCAAAGATCTAAAGGTTAAAAAGGCAAAAAGAAATATTATTAACCGGCATTCACTATGATCATGATCAAAAATCATACGAACCATATCGAAATGACAGCACGGTGGTACACAGGTTTGATTCCCGGTCGGTATATTTTCAAAACTAATTACCATTTTGGTTGAGGCCATACATACGACTTTTCACTACACTCACTACTCGCTAACTAAAAATATACTGCAATGACATTATAGTTATAGTTAGGTATCGATTTAACATTTAGCTAAATTTGCATAAATAGAGTTACACGATTAATGTTAACTACTTATTTTTATTTCGCGACTAAATGTTATGTAAGTCTGTTATTATTTTTATGTTGATGAGCGCGGGTCTTTATTATTTGTTTTTATTTATTGTCCGAAAAGAAAAAAGATTCCGTGCTTCGGAGGGCACGTTAAGCCGTCGGTCCCGGTCGCTGTCTTTGATAGTGGTCGTTACTGAAACCATGTCAGAGGCCTGTAGCTGTGCTACTAGACGGTTTGAAAACTCTGACACCAGGGTTTATCGGGTCGTTGTTCGACTCGAAAATCCACTCGCTAAGAAGAAAAAGAATTTATAACTTCCATGCTGGACTGGGAGCGATAGAATAACATAGAATGTGCCAGCAGCATCTCCTCCCGGGCATGCTGTAAAAACCAGCTAAGGGATTCGACCGAGTCATTTAGGCGATGGGCTGACGACCTGTCACTACAGCAATATACAGGTCTATCTGAAACAACCCTTAAAACTTGTCAGACGTGACGGAACGACCTTTTTTGGGTCGTTTATGCCCTGCCTACCCCATTAGGGATACAGACGTAATAATATGTATTGCTTGTTTCTGTTTTTTTTTTTGTGAGACAAGTTCGTAATTGTATTCTGTGTTTCGGAAGACAAGTTAGTTGAGTTACATTATAATAAAGGGTGTACTGAAAACTCAGGTAATCTCACAAGTGTTTAAATAAAAATAACATACATACATACATATAATCACGCCTTTATCCCTAATGGGGTAGGCAGAGACAAGTTATTATTGAGGGTTATTTAAGATGATTATGTATATTGCTATTAGTGACGGGTTGTCAGCCCATCGCCTAAATTGCAATAATTGAAACCCTCGTATCCCTTAGCTGGTTTTACAGCATGCCCGGGAGGAGATGTTGCTGGCACATTCTATGTTTTTCAATCACTGCCAGAAGTTAATAAAAATAAGACCCAGTATAAAATATAGACAGGTAGGTATAACAACAACTACTAAGTATCATATTAATAAAACTAAAAAAGCTTCGGTAGACAGTAATAATAACCTGCAAACGCATCTCGATGCAAACTAAGTATACTACATTGACATTATATTAGAATAGAATCTATTTGGAGTTATATAACATTTTAGTAAATACATACAAACCCACTATCACGCCTGTGTCCGTAATGAGGTAGGCAGAGCGTAAACGACCTAAACAAAGGTCGTTCCGCCACGTCTGACAAGTTATGAGGGTCTTTTTAAGATAGATCTGTATATTACTGTAGTGACAGGTTGTCAGCCCATCGCCTAAATTACAATACACTGTAAATCTGCAACCAGTCACTACGAAATACTGGGTGTAAGGGACAGCGTCCCGCAAACTTATAGGGGTTGCTCAATCAACAAAACTGAACAACTATATACCAGGTTTTTTTTCAAGAAATGAAAAAAAAAATGGTTTTTCATACAAAATTACCAGCTTGATCAGACAATTTGTATGAAAAGGTCGTTTTGCCACGTCTGACAAGTTTTGAGGGTTGTTTTAGATAGATCTGTATACTGCTGTAGTGACAGGTTCTCGGCCCATCGCCTAAATTACATCTCAAACCCCTCCATTCCCTTAGCTGGTTTTTACAGCATGCCCGGGAGGAGATGCAGCTGGCACATTCTAAGTTTTTCTATCGCTCCCAGGTATAACGTTTGAACCAAGTAAACATGCAAGACTCATGTTACTTGTACGTACAATACAAGTAACATGAGATACTGTCATTGTGCTAAAAATTACTTGCAGTAAATAGTTTATCCATAAAGAACGAAAGTTATGTAACAGTAAAAATACATACATACATAAAATCACGCCTTTATCCCTAATGGGGTAGGCAGACCGAAAACGACCGATAGGTCGTTCCGCCACGTCTGACAAGTTTTGAGGGTTATTTCAGATGGTCATGTGTATTGCTATAGTGACAGGTTGTCAGCCCATCGCCTAAATTGCAATACATTAAAACCCTCGAATCCCTTAGCTGGTTTTTACAGCATGCCCGGGAGGAGATGCAGCTGGCACATTCTATGTTTTTCTATCACTCCCAGTCCAGCATGGAAGACCATTAAAGACCAGCATTAAAGATGATTATGTATAATGCTATAGTGACGGGATGTCAGCCCATCGCCTAAGTTGCAATACACTGAAAACCTCAAATCCCTTAGCCGGTTTTTACAGCATGCCCGGGAGGAGATGCAGCTGGCACATTCTATGTTTTTCTATCACTCCCAGTCCAGCATGGAAGTAGGCAGTAAAAATATGCTTACAATTTTAGAATGGAGATATAAAAAAAATATGTTTAACGCAAAGTAAGCAGTTTTTTTTAATAATTTTTGCAGTTTTAAAATAACCAGTGTTTAAAAAGTATATACTTAATCAATTAGATTGTTATTATGAACGGGATTATTACCACGATTATGTTTATTGTTACCTCGATATTTCGGAGTTGTTTCAAACTCCATGTAAAAAAAAAAAAACTACTTAATCCATTTCTAAACAGGAAGGTTACTGGGAGTTAACTGCCTCCGTCCGTAGTCTAGTAGTCTGAGCCATGGGCTCACGATCCGGAGGTCCTGGTTCTGTAGATTATATCATTCAAAATCAAAAGCCCGATGGATTACTAAATGAAGAATTACTTCCAAATTTCGCAAAACGTAAAATATTCACTAATATATTTATATTTTAGACGCAATAAATTTATTTCTTGGGAGGGCGCTGGGGAGCTCATCGAACCACCTTTTAGATCTTGCTGTAGTGAGAGTGAGAGATTGTCAGCCCGTCGCCAAATTACAATAATACTGAAACCCTCGAATCCCTTAGCTGGTTTTAATTTTAACAGCATGCCCGGGAGGAGATGCAGCTGGCACATTCTATGTTTTTCTTTCACTCCCAGGTATAATACATATTTATTTACTGTATCTACATACTATTACGTTATAGCATTTGAAATATAACACCAAACACGGAACGATTAGAATTTGTCGTTTACGCATTTAATATTGAACTTTAGGTACTAGTCGTAACGTAATACCTAGATCGAAATTGTGAGACCTAGAATTCTAGATAAATCGAATGTTTGATCTAAAATATAAACTTTTTTTATTGATAATGGGTTTGCTCTTAGTCTAGGTCAGGGACGACAGAGACAAAGTCTGCCTATTCACTCTAAGTTTGAAGAGTTGAGGGTTGTATGCATTCGGAAACAGACGCAGGAAGAGAGGACCATTATTTAGCTGAGCGCACAAGATTTTTTTTTGTGAAAATTGTTTAGGTTCATACATACTACCACGCCTGTATCCCTAATGGGGTAGGCAGAGCGTTAACGACCCAAACAAAGGTCGTTTCGCCACGTCTGACAAGTTTTGAGGGTTGTTTTAGATAGATCTGTATACTGCTGTAGTGACAGGTTGTCAGCCCATCGCCTAAATTACATCTCAAACCCCTCGATTCCCTTAGCTGGTTTTTACAGCATGCCCGGGAGGAGATGCAGCTGGCACATTCTAAGTTTTTCTATCGCTCCCAGTCCAGCATGGAAGCAAGTTCATTTTCATTGGCTGAGCAAATCCCTTGCCAATGGGAAGCTGTCCCATACACCCTATTACCGACATTTGACAATATTTGGCATTCAGCATTATACAGAATCATTAAAAAAAAAACTTCCCTAAATAAATAAAACACACAACTTTGTAAGGCCCGTATTTATAATCAGCTCTCAAGAGTGACAGCGAGTTTGAGTTCGTATCAGAAATGTCATTTCAGTACAAAACGATCTGTCAAATCCATACTTAATATTGCACTCAATCTTGAGAGCGCTTTATAAATACGAGCCTTAATTAGTCCATAGACCAGTTTGCATCCCAGTAACCATTACCAGACAGACAGTATAACAGGTTTTATATTTATGTCGTAGGATGATTTGATAATTCGAATCTTCGCGAAAATCCTAGTGGTTCGGCGAAAACACGGATAATTAGACAATGGTGAAAACATTGGTAGCAATTCGTGGTTACAAAATACGCGACATAACTAATATAAGTCCATACCTGTCACTTTCTATCATGAGAGAACAGAACGGGATGGCAATAATTTTAGTTGAGATTTAGTTAAGTCAGGATGGTTACGAATCGGTCTCATTGTCAAATCTTACTGGAAAAAGTCAGGTTTTTTGCGAAAAAACTCGTCGTTCTAGTAACATTTGATATCCTTAACTCTGATTGGCTAGATTTTTACTTACTGATTTAATCTTATTTTGATTGGTTAAATAGCAGGCGTTTATGATTGAAATTTAAAACGTCAACCAATCAGAGGAGATCTTGTTTTGTGTGCGCTAATCGACCAATCAGCTTTCTTATTTCAGTTATGGATATCAAATGTTACTAGAACCACAGAATATATAATAGTACTAGGCTAGAACGACGAGTGCTTTCGCAAAAATCCTGCCATTTTCAGCAACATTTGACAATAGTTTCACTATTGTCTGTGCATTGTCTAGTTATCCGTGAGAGAACACTGCCTTCGTGGTCTAGCGGTCTGAGCCATGGGCTCACGACCCGGAGGTCCTGGGTTCGATTCCCGGCGGGGGACAATGACTTTGTGTTGTTGTTTCTAGTTTAGTTAGGACAGTGCAGGCTGATCACCTGATTGTCCGAAAAGTAAGATGATCCATGCTGTCGGCTGGGCATGTAAATAGTCGGTCCTGCGCCTGATTTCTCTCTGGTCGTGTCAGTCAATCTGTCCCATCAGAATAAGAGAATGAAGGAATAAAGAGAGCACTTGTGTATCGCGCAAACACTTGGGCACTAAAAACTAGTCCTGCGTAGTTGGCCTATCTCTGGGAGATTGGCCGCCATCACCGAAAATCGGTGGGAGGACTATTATTATTATTATAGTTATCCGTGTTTTCGCAAAATCCCTAGGATTTTCGCGAAGATTCGAATTATCAAATCGTCCTACGACATAGTTAATAGTTAGTTTGTCCATTTATGACTTTGACATTTCACTAGTAAGTATTATTACTATTCTAACTTCGATTTGCTGTTTTCTACTTAGACTCTGTGGCTTAGTGGTCTGTGACTTTGGCACTCGATTCGAAAGTTTTGGGTTCGATTCGTCATGTCTAACAAGTTTTGAGGGTTATTTCAGATCTGTATATTGCTGTATGTAATATAAGATACTAGCTTTACGCCCGCGGTTTCACCCGCGATAATTGAGTTTTCCGCTTAAAAAATAAAACTAATGTGTTTTGCACTTAAAAGTAACATATGTTTTCCAGGTATTGATTGTCTAAAATAAAATATAGCAAACATCCAAATATTGAGGGTAATTTTAGATTGAAATGTGCATATTGCTATAGTGACAGGTTGTCAGACCATCGTCTAAATTACAATACACTGTAACCCTCGAATCCCTTTGAAGGAACAGCATGCCCTGGAAGAGCAGCAGCTGACACATTCTATGTTTTTTTATCAAATGATCCCAGTCCAGCATAGAAGAAATTTGATCATATCAAATCTTTATCAATCTGATATACAGGGTGTAAAAAAAAGTACTGCATTCCGTTAAACCACATGTTCTACTATTAAATTATACCAAACAACTTAACTTTCCCAAAGCACAAAAATTTTGACATTGAAAAAAAAATTGTCTTCTGCATAAAAAGATGTTTGCTTTATCTGCAATTTTGTATGGACAAGGCTGAATTTTATTTTGAGGTAAAATTTATGTGCTTTAGAAAACTCGTTTCTTATCATTATAGAACATGTGGTTTAAAGGAACACAGTTTTTTTTTTTGACACTCTGTATAGTATTTTTTGTTTAGGACCTCTCTATCATATAAAAATGTTACCATAAAACCAGTTAGGTATGTTCCAAATGTTAAGTTCAACTTACAGGTTCTCAATTACTTGCAATACAAGTATGCTAAAGCTATCAAAGTTTGATGGTTAAAATAAAAAACTGGTCAAGTGCGAGTCGGACTCGCTCACCGAGGCTTCCGTACCAACTTGGGGGTATTTAAAGCGAATGTAGAACCCCGATTTGTTTCAAAATGGTAACCATTGTAAAGATTTTTTTCACACAAAAATATGTACTGGACTAAAGGACCAACTAAACTGGTCCACACTTTTGTACCGGGAGCACGGCAAATGACGCAATCATAGGCATACTTCGGTAGCGGGCCACAATATTAAGACAAAATTAAAATGGCTGTAAAATTATAACTACTGAAGATTTTTGAATGTAACAAAAACTAGTGTATTTGCATAATCACAAGCTCTATCAATAATCTGTGACAGACTTTCAAGCTAATTTACGTTCCTTTTCACATTTTTCATCACAGTTATTTAGTTTCTAAATATTATACCTACTATTAAAAATATCAAAGTTATATTACCTCCAGGCTGTGAAGCTTTAGTTTATGTTCCCTCCTCAAAACGAGACAAAAAGTCACTCATCAAAATTCAGGTTTAAAAATCAGTTCGCACATATTGAATAATATTGAATATTTTCACGGCCAAAAGATGAAATGGGCAGTTAAAAGTACCTCCACACAGCACTGTTTTCACCAACTAAAGTTTGAATTTAGAATACGAACTAAAATAGATAACAACACAATTAACTTTGATAATACGTCGATTATATTTAGGTATCTTTTAGACACATACTATCTCAACTCGAAAATTGTATATGAGCGGTCGGCGAGCGCATTGGTAATAAAATTATACAGCCCAGAGCGTCAAATTACACGTCTCTAGCTTTAGTTAAAAGGTTAACAGCCAATTGACTACAGTTTTTTTTAATCAGTTAAAAATAAGGACATTACAGATCGGAATTCATATCGCATTATTATAGCACTTACCAATGCTAGCGATTCGCATTCCAAGGTTCAAAATGTGCGTGGGATCTTATTTTCATCATGTTCACGTAATACCACTAGCGAATAACTTATATTTTGGTATCAAAATGCAAGGAGGCAAAAAATTAGATGACCACTGGTTACATTACAACTGTCAAACTGACTGACTGAAGAAGTTCAAGGGTAGGGATGCGCGGTGATAAGGTATCTGGTACAAAGTAGAACCTGTTAAATAACAGAAATACGATATCTACATGTTCGAAGCGCTACTTCGTTCGTGACATGATCCAGCTGGCCAAGACCAAATTATTTATTTAAGCAACCAAGACCAAACGAACATACAGAGGTCACAAACAAAAAAAAACGTAGCACAACGGGTACGGCTTATTATTTTTTAAGAAATCTCTTCCACCCGACATAGGGCGCTTTTCCACTAGACGGCACGTCAACGGCAACGGCGACGGCACGGCGAGATCACGTGACAATATCTATGGGAATCGATGACATGCCGTGACGGTGCCGTGCCGTCAAGTGGAAAAGCGTGTCATATAATTTCATTGATTTTCATACATTATCTCACCTACGATATCGTCGACGGTACCGTGCCGTCGCCGTTGCCGTTGACGTGCCGTCTAGTGGAAAAGCGCCCATTCGGTAGTGAAAGTTATTATTTTTTTTTTATTTCTCACGGTCTCTGAGAAACATTCTAACTTAATTAACACTTTATAAAATTAGGTGTTTTTCTATAAAAACATACAGGTTTTATAAAACTGTTAGAAGTCCAAGATAAACATAAACATCATAGAGACCAAGGTTCCTCATAAATTATTTTGCAGATAGCAGTCACTTTAATATCGATAATTCACAAACTATTACTAAGTATTTTATGTCTCATAAACCAGTTACTATTTTAATTCAAAACAACACTATTCGCACGCATAGAGCAAAATAATATACATACACCCGTGCGGATTAACTTGGCACCTCGTAGACAGAGAGCGGTCTATATAAAAATGACAATCAGTATAGACCGCTCTCTGTCTACGAGGTGCCAAGTTAATCCGCACGGGTTGTATTTTAGATGACGATAGAGTTCGATTTAAAAATAGACAATAGTACCGCTACTCGATACTAGATGGCGATAAAACGTTGTCTCACGAGTTTTACAAGGAGGATTTAAAAGGCTTATTTGTACTGTATTGTACCCACGGCCAAAATAAAGTAATATTTTTAAGAAAGGGGCACTACTTTTAAAATTTAATTATTCAATTTTTTATCTATTTAAATTAGTCAATCGTAGATATTAGTCCTAAGGCCATATCAGAGGCTTAGCATTGGCGGCTTGAAAACTTTGACAGCTGCTAACTTAAACAGCTTTGTCAGATGGCAATCGATCATTGTAAAAACCGTTGAATCCTCTAGATTAGGTAGCCAACCCCGTGAAGTACGGGATAAGGCTAGGGAGGTGATGATTATTTTAGCTTGATCTATGCTAAACAATAAACGGTGACAGATACCCATTGTTTTGTTTAGATGACGATGACGCTCTGTCTACCCCGTAAGGGCTACAGGTGTGATGTGCTAATCGATATATCAATATCCTGTAAGCTTGTTCACAGATACCAACGTTTTGTTTAGATGACGATGACGCTCTGTCTACCCCGTAACCCGTAAGGGATACAGGCGTGATTTGCTAATCGATATATCAATATCCTGTTGGCTTGTTCTATGCTAAACGTTCACAGATACCATCGTTTTGTTTAGATGGCGTTAAGAAATTGAAACTAGACAGAAAAATCGGTGGAGAATCTTCATCCTTTTTTTTATGTCTTTTTATCGAATGGGTTTTCGAGTCCCGAACGATCCGATGAACCCAGGGTTTTTTGGGAACCCATTTCCTGAAAGAATTTCCTGGTGAAAGTTGTTCAGTATCGTTGACTGAGCAACCCCTATCAGTTTCTAGTACGCTGTCCCTTACACCCCGTATTTTCAGCGCTGTAGACCAAAACAATAATAATAGTAGGGTAGGCTAACGCGCATGGCAAATAGGAAGCGGTGAGGCGGAGCAAGCCGATTTGTATAGTATTTTATTTAGTTGTTACGCGTCTGCGCAGGACATAAATTTCGATACAAAAACGAGCACCTCCGCCCTGCCGCCGCCTCGCCGCCGCTTCCTGTTTGCCATGCGCCTTAGGCTATTAATATTAACTCGATGGAAAAAGTAGGCGAACGACTCTACAGCCCTCTATGTTTCAAACAACTAATACTGTCCGAGCTGTGAGCAACAAATTGGTTCGGTGACTTAGCAAAATTTAAATAATGATATTTACATATTGTTTTGTCACTTTCTCCGCTATTATTGGGTATTGTTTTTTTTTAGATTATCATCTCGAATGGGATTGTGGTGTTGAGATTTTGGTTTACTTCCTTGCTGGACTGGGAGGGATAAAAAAACAACGAATGCGCCAGGTGGTTCTAGGATTTTTAGCTGGATTTGTGAGATACTACGTAGTTTGTTAAGGACAATGAAGGCTGAATCCCCTGATTGTCTGTAAGAAAAAATATTCCGTGCTTTTTAGGGCACGTTAAGCCTTCGGTCCCGGTCGTTTCCCGATTAAATTCCCGTAACTTATACCGGGTGTAAGGGACAGCTTCCCGCAAACTACTTAGTAGGGGTTGCTCAGTCAACGAATCTGAGCAACATACGCCAGTTATTCATAAAATTTGAGCAATAAAGATCGCGCGAAAATGAATTTAAATTCCGAATGCGTCCGATTCGGAAGTGATCATCGGTTTTATGACGGCTGTCGCGGTTAATATCTGCTAGTTGAGTACGTGACTCGGTCCATGTACTTAAGGTAGAGCCATATGGGCAAAAATCTACGACATGCGTTTCATAAGGGCCAAGTTGTGAAGACTTCTAGTCTAGCGCTCCTGATGACGTCACCAGCTCATCACTAGACTCACCATACGTTGCATTCACCAGTGGATGTACCACAGATGGTGGTGCCGATGCCGATTCTGTTGCAGAATTCTTTACTAACTTTAGTTTAGTTTTAGTCCTGTCAATAGAGACAGCTGATTATAATCCTGTCAAAGTGACGTTACTCGCCTTAAATAAATTCGTAACCATCCAGACTTACTCGTAACTAAGGCTCGTATTTATAAAGCGCTCTCAAGATTGAGAGCAATATTAAGTATGGATTTGACAGATCATTTTGTACTGAAATGACATTTCTGATACGAACTCAAACTCGCTGGCTGTCACTCTTGAGAGCTGATTATAAATACGGGCCTAAATCTCAACTAAAATTATTGCCATCCCGTTCTGTTCTCTCATGATAGAAAGTGACAGGTATGGACTTATATTAGTTAAGTCGCGTATTTTGCAACCACGAATTGCTACCAGTGTCTTCTTGTTTAAAGCGTAGGTACCTACCAAAGTAAAATACGTTACAGCAACAGTCTTTATAAACGTCATTTCTCCTACGTTCATTGAAACTAGCTGGCACTCATCCATCATGCATAACCCTATAAGGGCCATATTGTGAAGACTTCCAGTCTAGCTCTGCTGATGACCTCATCATATTGCATTCATCAGTATACCACAGATACTAACCACGACGTCCATAACTTGATTTATTACTCGTTCATCAGAAACGGAGCGAGGCGCGTGAGCTGTTTTGAAAATAGGTAATTTATAATAGTCCTCCCAACCGACTTTCGGTGACGGCGGCCAATCTCTCAGAGATCAGCCAACTGCGCGGGACTAGTTTTTAGAGCCCAAGTGTTTGCGCAACACACAAGTGCACTCTCTATTCCTTCAGTTCAGTCTCTTATTCTGATGGGACAGACAGACTGACACGACCAGAGTGAAATCAGGCGCAGGACCGACTATTTTACATGCCCATCCGACAGCATGGATCATCTTACTTTTCGGACAATCAGGTGATCAGCCTGCAATGTCCTAAGAAAACTAGAAACAAAAACACAAAGTCATTGTCCCCCACCGGGAATCGATCCCGGGACCTCCGGGTCGTGAGCCCATGGCTCAGACCGCTAGACCACGGAGGCAGTTAAAAATAGGTAGGATAGGTGCTATTTAGGCAGTTTTTAGGACAGAGAATAGCAATTATTTTTATGTCTGTTTCTGGGTCTGGGTGTTCTTAGGCCCGTATTTATAATCAGCTCTCAAGAGTGACAGCGAGTTTGAGTTTGAATCAGAAATGTCATTTTAGTACAAAACGGCCTGTCAAATCCACACTTAATATTGCTCTCAAACTTGAGATCGCTTTTATATACGAACCTTAGTCTTCTTCCTGCAATCCAGACATCCTGAATCAGCCAATAAGGATACTGGATAGGGCAGTAAAAAATCTATATCCGTCGATCATAATATTGTGATCGATTCCAAGAAATAGTCGATCGATTGTCGATCGTTAAATAATCATCGATCATTCGCATGCGCATGAGTTTGCTGATCTGCGACTGGTCACTGATTGGACAGAGGCTCTCAAACTGCGTAGTAAAGTTTTGTTTGATTAAGTATTTTTAATATAGGAAAAATAATTAATGTTTTTTTCGACGAGAGCACGATTTGAACCTGTCACGTGTTTAATTCTACTATTTAAAAAAAATCTATTTATAGCGTGTTTAATGAATGATTAATAATGAAAGAATAGAGGAGTACACTTGTGTGTTGCGTAAACACTCGGGAATTTAAAATCTATATTCGAATTTCGGTTGGCAGGACTATTGATTATCTCTTGCCAGCAGGAGGGTAGATGAGGAGCAGCACAGCACGCAGGGTACAAAATTGGTGATAGTTAGAGAACCGCTGTCTAGTGCACAAATCGTTAGACTTTTGCATACAATAAGCTCCTGGTATTCAGTGCGCGTAGTTAATTTGCGCGCCATTTTAGTGTGCTCATCAGAAGGAGGTTATTCTGAACAACTGTTGTATAAGATAATATCTTTTTGTAGCTCTTACAGGTGGGTTAGCTGGAAGAGATCTCTTTAGAGATGACTTGCCATTGCTGTAAAGCATTATTATATAGGTAATTATGTGTTTCATTCTTCTAATTTTACGTAGCATTCTTCTAAAAATTATGTGTAGCATTTTTTCTAATTCAGCGTATCATTCAGGATTGCATTCTTTTAACTCCCAAGTCTGCGTTGCATTCTTCTAATTGTGCGTAGCATTTTTCTAAGTCTGCCTAGCATTCACCTAATTCTGACTTGCTTTCTTCTAATTTTGTGTTGCATTCTTCTCAATATATGCGTTACTCTCTTCTAAACCTGCGTAGTACATACATACATAATATCACGCCTGTATTCCTAATGGGGTAGGCAGAGCGTCAACGACCTAAACAAAGGTCGATCCGCCACGTCTGACAAGTTTTTTGAGGGATGTTTAAGATAGATCTGTATATTGTACCCTGTATATTGTAACCTGCGTAGTATTCTTCAAATATTGCGTAGCATTCTTCTAATTATGCGTAGCATTCTTCTAAATCTGCGTTGCACTCTTCTAATTATGCGTTGCATTCTTCTAAGTCTGCGTTGCATTCTTCTAATTCTGTTCAGCATGCGCTGTAGTTGTTATCAAGTGCTTTAAGAATAGCTCCCTTTCCAAATTGGTAGCCGTAATATATGGAAGGCAGGACAAATTTGTAACAATAGTTAATACAACAATTAACTGTTAATTATCTGTTATTATTTGGGTGTGTTTTTCATTGTTGACTGTGGTTAGGTGACTCATTGAGGACACAAATAAGAAAATCATTCTAAACACTGTTTGAACTATTATTAAGTATAGGTATATTTAATTTACTAGCATTTTAATTTATAACATGAGAAAATAAAGAGACGCTAAAAGTTTCGAACTGGGATTTAGACCCATGACCTTTGGCGTGCCGTGCCGGAGTCACCGAGAAGTGTTCTACTAATCCACCTGTCGAAGTATATTTTGAAAATAAACTGAAATCCTGGTTTTTACAGCATGCCCGGGACGAGAGGCAGCTGACACATTCTATGATTTTCTATCGCTCCCAGTCCAGCTTGGAAGCTCATAGACTTACTTATAGAATCTATTAGACTCAATTTATCAGTTGTCAATATATCCGTTACCTATACGAGACAATACTTAGTACTGGTAGAAAAAATGGGTAATTAACATAATAAAGAGATTTATCCACTTTCGAGAGCGGGGACCGGACGCGGCGCCTAGCTAAATGTAGAGTAGAGTCAGCAGAAACATTGAAAATCGGAATGTTCTAGGAATTTCGTCTTATTTTACAGTTTATTTTAAGCGTTAAAGGATCTATAGCTTTTCTGATGAATGTTGAAGAATACGAAACGCATCTGTTCTTTGTTGACCACTGTTTCGTCTTCATTTCGAGGGTTTCAGTCAGTATATTGTTGTTTATACGATGATCGGCTGACATACGATTCGCATGTCAGCCCATTCTGAAAAAATATAAATAATCAAGTTAGATCTGTATATTACTGTAGTGACGGGTTGTCAGCCCATCGCATAAATTACAATATACTAATACCCTCGAATCCTTTAGCTTGTTTTTACAGCATGCCCGGGAGAAGATCGCTTCCAGTTCAGCTTGGAAGTTCTAAGCAAATCTAAGGAGTGCTACTATTCGTTGTATGTCTTCTGTAGGTATGCTCATGCGTAAAATAAACTGAAGAGTCGAAATGAAGACGAAACAGTGGTCAACAAAGAACAGATGCGTTTCGTATTCTTCAACATTCATCAGAAAAGCTATAGATCCTTTAACGCTTAAAATAAACTGTAAAATAAGACGAAATTCCTAGAACATTCCGATTTTCAATGTTTCTGCTGACTCTACTCTACATTTAGCTAGGCGCCGCGTCCGGTCCCCGCTCTCGAAAGTGGATAAATCTCTTTATTATGTTAATTACCCATTTTTTCTACCAGTACTAAGTATTGTCTCGTATAGGTAACGGATATATTGACAACTGATAAATTGAGTCTAATAGATTCTATAAGTAAGTCTATGAGCTTCCAAGCTGGACTGGGAGCGATAGAAAATCATAGAATGTGTCAGCTGCCTCTCGTCCCGGGCATGCTGTAAAAACCAGGATTTCAGTTTATTTTCAAAATATACTTCGACAGGTGGATTAGTAGAACACTTCTCGGTGACTCCGGCACGGCACGCCAAAGGTCATGGGTCTAAATCCCAGTTCGAAACTTTTAGCGTCTCTTTATTTTCTCATGTTATAAATTAAAATGCTAGTAAATTAAATATACCTATACTTAATAATAGTTCAAACAGTGTTTAGAATGATTTTCTTATTTGTGTCCTCAATGAGTCACCTAACCACAGTCAACAATGAAAAACACACCCAAATAATAACAGATAATTAACAGTTAATTGTTGTATTAACTATTGTTACAAATTTGTCCTGCCTTCCATATATTACGGCTACCAATTTGGAAAGGGAGCTATTCTTAAAGCACTTGATAACAACTACAGCGCATGCTGAACAGAATTAGAAGAATGCAACGCAGACTTAGAAGAATGCAACGCATAATTAGAAGAGTGCAACGCAGATTTAGAAGAATGCTACGCATAATTAGAAGAATGCTACGCAATATTTGAAGAATACTACGCAGGTTACAATATACAGGGTACAATATACAGATCTATCTTAAACATCCCTCAAAAAACTTGTCAGACGTGGCGGATCGACCTTTGTTTAGGTCGTTGACGCTCTGCCTACCCCATTAGGAATACAGGCGTGATATTATGTATGTATGTACTACGCAGGTTTAGAAGAGAGTAACGCATATATTGAGAAGAATGCAACACAAAATTAGAAGAAAGCAAGTCAGAATTAGGTGAATGCTAGGCAGACTTAGAAAAATGCTACGCACAATTAGAAGAATGCAACGCAGACTTGGGAGTTAAAAGAATGCAATCCTGAATGATACGCTGAATTAGAAAAAATGCTACACATAATTTTTAGAAGAATGCTACGTAAAATTAGAAGAATGAAACACATAATTACCTATATAATAATGCTTTACAGCAATGGCAAGTCATCTCTAAAGAGATCTCTTCCAGCTAACCCACCTGTAAGAGCTACAAAAAGATATTATCTTATACAACAGTTGTTCAGAATAACCTCCTTCTGATGAGCACACTAAAATGGCGCGCAAATTAACTACGCGCACTGAATACCAGGAGCTTATTGTATGCAAAAGTCTAACGATTTGTGCACTAGACAGCGGTTCTCTAACTATCACCAATTTTGTACCCTGCGTGCTGTGCTGCTCCTCATCTACCCTCCTGCTGGCAAGAGATAATCAATAGTCCTGCCAACCGAAATTCGAATATAGATTTTAAATTCCCGAGTGTTTACGCAACACACAAGTGTACTCCTCTATTCTTTCATTATTAATCATTCATTAAACACGCTATAAATAGATTTTTTTTAAATAGTAGAATTAAACACGTGACAGGTTCAAATCGTGCTCTCGTCGAAAAAAACATTAATTATTTTTCCTATATTAAAAATACTTAATCAAACAAAACTTTACTACGCAGTTTGAGAGCCTCTGTCCAATCAGTGACCAGTCGCAGATCAGCAAACTCATGCGCATGCGAATGATCGATGATTATTTAACGATCGACAATCGATCGACTATTTCTTGGAATCGATCACAATATTATGATCGACGGATATAGATTTTTTACTGCCCTATCCAGTATCCTTATTGGCTGATTCAGGATGTCTGGATTGCAGGAAGAAGACTAAGGTTCGTATATAAAAGCGATCTCAAGTTTGAGAGCAATATTAAGTGTGGATTTGACAGGCCGTTTTGTACTAAAATGACATTTCTGATTCAAACTCAAACTCGCTGTCACTCTTGAGAGCTGATTATAAATACGGGCCTAAGAACACCCAGACCCAGAAACAGACATAAAAATAATTGCTATTCTCTGTCCTAAAAACTGCCTAAATAGCACCTATCCTACCTATTTTTAACTGCCTCCGTGGTCTAGCGGTCTGAGCCATGGGCTCACGACCCGGAGGTCCCGGGATCGATTCCCGGTGGGGGACAATGACTTTGTGTTTTTGTTTCTAGTTTTCTTAGGACATTGCAGGCTGATCACCTGATTGTCCGAAAAGTAAGATGATCCATGCTGTCGGATGGGCATGTAAAATAGTCGGTCCTGCGCCTGATTTCACTCTGGTCGTGTCAGTCTGTCTGTCCCATCAGAATAAGAGACTGAACTGAAGGA
>JARACY010004669.1:0-25717 GCA_029255725.1 Scrobipalpa atriplicella | reverse complement strand
ATTCTGCCCCACAGTTTCATCTGCGACTTTCTGATCTTTCTCGCGAGAAGAAGATATATTTTCCATAGTAAATAGTTTCATACATTATTTCTGCAGAGCTTAGATGTCTTATAATGAATTTTTTTTCTGTGGAATTGGCAGCAGCGTTTCTTGTAAATATCATAAACTACGCTACCCCACGCTAAGCGTGGTGAATATCGCAAATTACTTTGTACCTAAAAGAATTTACTAAAAAACCCCCAAAATATTTCCTGCTACTAATATGAGTATAGATTTAAAGCCTAGTCATAAACCTTGCAAGTTATGCTAACTTACCAAGTCAACTCAACTTAGAAAGCCTCTCGGATTAAATCTAACTTTGCTCACGGAACTTAGTTGGATTCTCACTTAACCTGGTTTGATTACTCACTCTGTTCTGTCATAATATGTTTTTATTATGATCATGCAATTATATAGTCTTTTGTACTTTAGAAAATAAAAACATTTATTTTCTTTAGATGATCTACCCTTGAACCGTTTAAATTGTACAAACCGTTTTTTTTAATAAAATGCTTTTTTGAGACGCAGTTCAAGAACACATTATGTTTTTAGGGATTGTATGTGTTTATGTTTGATCTGTATTGCCTGGGATAGAGCCTTCAAATTATCATATTGGTCGGATTGATAGCGATTGATACCTATTCATACATAAAAATATAATAATTGATTATTGTAGTGTAGGTAAGGCATAATTATGTCTACAAGGTCGATCTATCGATATATATCGATATTTTGACAACACTAGAGTTTGCTGAGATGCTGTAAAATGTAAACTGAACCACATGAGTCACCACGGTTGAACTAACATTGAACTATGGATTGATCGAGATCTTAGCAACAATCATAAAAGTATTATATTTGAACATACCAAGAAACATTTTATAACAGTATTTACCAGCTCACAATCTAGGAGATTTTAAAATTATTAGTAGTAAAACCCTAAAAACATAATGTGTTCTTGAACTGCGTCTCAAAAAAGCATTTTATTAAAAAAAACGGTTTGTACAATTTAAACGGTTCAAGGGTAGATCATCTAAAGAAAATAAATGTTTTTATTTTCTAAAGTACAAAAGACTATATAATTGCATGATCATAATAAAAACATATTATGACAGAACAGAGTGAGTAATCAAACCAGGTTAAGTGAGAATCCAACTAAGTTCCGTGAGCAAAGTTAGATTTAATCCGAGAGGCTTTCTAAGTTGAGTTGACTTGGTAAGTTAGCATAACTTGCAAGGTTTATGACTAGGCTTTAAATCTATACTCATATTAGTAGCAGGAAATATTTTGGGGGTTTTTTAGTAAATTCTTTTAGGTACAAAGTAATTTGCGATATTCACCACGCTTAGCGTGGGGTAGCGTAGTTTATGATATTTACAAGAAACGCTGCTGCCAATTCCACAGAAAAAAAATTCATTATAAGACATCTAAGCTCTGCAGAAATAATGTATGAAACTATTTACTATGGAAAATATATCTTCTTCTCGCGAGAAAGATCAGAAAGTCGCAGATGAAACTGTGGGGCAGAAATGTAGACTCATGACCTGACCTTAGCCGTGAACTAATTTGACACCTCTATTTACTTAAAAATTTAGTAACTTTAAGTCCCGTGGTTTCGACCGTGGCAGCCCATGCATTTATTTTGTACTATTTGTAGGCTTGTCCGACGTAGGCTTGTATTGGCAGGATTGAAAATTCATACTTGTTGGTAATGCCATTAGAGAGAAGTAGCAAAAAATATTCAAAGCTGAATATAATTTGTTATCAAAAATGGTACCTACTATAATAACTTTGACAAAAAAATTAAATAATGTTTTGTTAGCTTAAGAGCTTAAGTGCCTCGCGACGAAGGTCCATCAGTCCATTAAACGGGCATTCAAACCAAAGAAAATTCTACATAATTAATGAAGAAAGATAACATTCAAAAAAATTAAGAGAGAAAATTAAATTTTATCTTATAAAAGACTTTTATTTTAGTACAAATATGTATTGTTCTTATTATGTTTAAACTGAACAACCTTTTCTTAATAAAAACTATGCCAAAGAATTTAACTGCTAGGTATTAAAAATAATCGATCAGCTGATACTTCAACAACGGGAAGTTCAAAACATGCCAAAATGATGCCAAACATGTTTTCCAATCCTTCTGAAGTCAATAAAGGAGAAGCTATGATCAAACTTCACTCAAAACAGTTGGTATGGAGTTTCAAATATCTGCTGTTCGAATTTCATCGCAAACTTTATGCTATGATTCCCGTTAGTAAAAGTTACAAGCGTGAAATTAAGATTTTCAAGTGACATTGGGATTTACGTCGTTGCCTAGTCCTCACTAGACCTTCCGATCCCACATCCTAAATCGGATAATGCAGCAAATCTGCAAAAAAAAATACGGCAGACTGGGCGAGGGCCTGTATAAAAATGAATTGATTGCATATCCAATTAAGGTTACGTGAATTTCCTTGAATTCTTTGAAGTCTGCCAGTTTTGACAAAATTTAGGGGCCTAATTTCACACTCAGCAGAAACCGCCAAAAATGGTAACATTTTGTCAGATTTAAGATGATCGGATCGAAAGGTCTGGAGCGGGCTTAAATTATGAAGCTTCTATAATATTTCGGAATAGAAGTGGAAAGTGTCGAGTAGGAAGCTGTTTTAATATAGAAGTACAACCAATTAAACTCGGTTTACCTCCTATCTATGCGCCCTGATCGGGGAATTCCAATCTCGTATTTGTTATTACACCCTTTACAAATAATCGGAGACAACCAGCCTCAAGTCCTAAGCTGATCAGCAACAGAAACAATACATTCGACCCAAATGTTTATCTCCGAGAGTAATCTAATAGGGAACTCCCAATTTGGCAAGACGCTCCAGTAAATGTCTGTCATATGCCGTAATTATATAATACCTATATTTTATTTATTAAGTTTATTATGTAGCATAAAACAAGTAAAATAATCAGGGCTTTTTCCCTTGCGTGGTAAGCAGTGCCTCAACAGCAAAGCATAAGGAGCTTTCACCACATCTGACAAATTTAGGGTAAACTCAGAAAGAAAATTTGTATCGCTCGCTTTAGGTGGTATACTTACTTAGGCCCGTATTTATAATAAGCTTTCAAGAGTGACAGCGAGTTTGAGTTCGTATCAGAAATGTCATTTCAGTTCAAAACGACCTGTCAAATCCATACTTAATATTGCTCTCAATCTTGTGATCGCTTTATAAATACGAGCCTGAGTGACAGGTTATCATCTTGTCTTAAAATAAAGTTCAAAAACATAAATATTAAGGTTGAATATTACGCGAGTGAGACGTACATGTTTTGGATCCTAAATCTGTGACTACTTTACATCAGGCAGGCCATCTGTATTTTTAATACAATAAAGAATATAATATACTTATTCAAAAACTTGCTAGATAATCAGTTAATATAACTTCCCGAGTAAGTTCCTAATTGAATATGTTCTGTTTGCTCCCAATAAGTCTGCGAAATACTTCCCAGATAATTTATAGGGAATTGGTTCCACGAATTTCCCTTTATTCTTTTTCCCTAATTCCCCAATTCTATGAAAATTATCCCCCGAAATTAAAAATCAAATAAAATACCTTGTTACACCAAATTCTGTTTGAACTTAATTGAATTTCAGAATTATTCATAGAATTATTATCACGTCTTTTAATGTTACGTAACTTCAAAGAAAAATAAAATAATAAAGTAGGTAAGTGAATGAAAGACGATTATCGTTTTGCTTCTTGTTTTTTTCCTTGACCACAATTAATTTCCGCATTCCACTGAATTTACTTTTAGAAAAAAAGTTCCTCATCTTTTGATCACGGTTCTCGTTCAAAAAAGGCCTTTTTATATTAAGTGAGAATATTTTAATTTAAGGGTGGATTTCTATAATCAAACTGAACAACTTTCCCCAAGGAACATACGTCAAAATACGAAAAAAAAAATTGGCCCACCCGTACAAGTGGTGTCAGCGCAGCGGCTCAGTCAATTTGTATGGGAGGGCCCAATTTTTTTTTATATACCTATGTTCCTTGGGGAAAGATTTTCAGTATCATAATAGAAACTCACCCCTAAAATATTTGCACTTAATTTAAAAAGGCCTTATATTTATTTATAAAACTTTTTCATTAGGACGACACAATGTAATATCGATATTTCAATTTTACAGAACAAGCCTTCTCCACCGTATTTTTTTTTTCTTTCTTTTTTCAGTTTAATTGACTGAGCAACCCCTGATAGGACTATCAGTTTCTGGTACGCTGTCTCTACATCCGGTGTTACTAGTGAAAAAACTGAGTTATTTTACAACTCCTCTAACATTTTACCCTGTATAAAGAAAATAGCACGAATTCTTGGCATCGTAATGCCGAGCCAATAGCAGGGTGTGCCGAAACCAATACATTAATAAAAATTCCATGGCAGCCCTCGATCAGGGAATTAGACCACTTACCATGGTGAGAAAATAGAATGGGCATTCTTTTTTAGTTCTTTAGCTGTGTTTTTCTTAGAAATTTATGAATAGTTTGAGCAATAACTGCAGCAATACTACAGTCATCAAATGTTTGTGCTTCTAATCTGATTAGATTACATTTTACGTAGGCAGTACTTAAACCTATATATGTATTCCTGTATGCTAAGTAGAAGGAAGCGTCAGATATGGGATTAGCATGTATTAGTTAACTAACTCGTATTTGACAGACGTTTAATCCTTATATTGTGTAAAAGTTAGTACCTACAGATGTATGTAAGTATGTTTGTTACCTACTTAAATGAAAGTATGAAATTTTGTGCATAACTGACTATGACTTGTCATTCATAATCATAACACCCATAAAAATACCCATTCCCACAAAAAGCACCTAAGGCTCGTATTTATAAAGCGATCTCGAGACTGAGACTAAAATTAAGTAGGTATGGAACTGAAAGGCCTGACATTTCTGATACGAACTCATACTCGCTGTCAGTCTCAAGCGCTGTTTATTAATACGGAACCCCGGAACGGTAAGTTAGTCAATCAACGCGTAATGTTTTGATCCATTACGAGTATGAATATGCGATTAGCCGCACCACCCTGTACCAACTGGCTGTGTTTATGTTTAATTAAAATCAGGGATCGGTATTCCCGTATTTACATAGGTATTTACGTATGCAAAATTATTTCAAATATAAAAAAAATTTACCTTTCGATATTCTGAAAACAAGCTATTCAGCCTATTCTTTTCCACTTTATTTATTTACAATTTACAATGAATCGGGCACGTGCGAGTCGGCTTTCCTAATAAAGGGTTCGTTACCATTACTGAAGTCGAAAAAATATATTCGTCATTGCTTTTATGGCGTAGGTACAGGGTTCCGCCTTTGATTTCTGACTTATTGATTTATTTTTCGTTATTTCGGGAATAATGCTAAATAAAAACACTGAAATTTACTCCTAAGCTTTGAGTTGACAACCAATAAAATACAGTATTAAACCGAAACCTAACTAACCTATCTGAAATGCTCTCAAAATGTGTCAATGCTGTCGGAAACAGCTCCCATTAAGCTGTTAAAATCTCCCTACTCCACCAGCTCTACCAAATTATTTACTTATCAGTTTCAAAGACACATAAACATACGGACAAAATGTGGGACCAATAGACCGATGCCAAAAACTGTAATATTTTAACAATCTTTATGTTATTTGGTGCGAAACCTTAAATATTGGCATTATTTATTTTTTATATCAATAAACCACTGGGCCTTCAAAAACCTGATAAAGCAGCTTTTATTTTTTAATCTCCGTCGATTGAAATCGTGTTCAATGAAACGTGTAATTCTGACACGAGTAACATTTTATAACCTTCGAGTACATTCTGTGTGGGTTGGTTAATTACACAAAGCATGTAAACAGATATTTACAAAGAGCATCATATAAAATTTCATCAATGATCTGCTTGTGGGTGTAGTAGATAATTAATTCATACCTGTCGAAAATTTGTCTCTTGTAATAACGAGAATATTATTTTTTAAATTTTTTATTATTGTAATGGATACCAAACTGCCAACAAAACATTAGCCGGAATAGTAAAATGCAGTTACCGTAGGTGACTAATTATCCACTGGACAGATGTAATACAGAAAATGGGTACTTTCGCTGGTGCCTTTAATATAAACTTTTTCACGTACATTTTTGCAAGGCTACTAAGCCAGTCCTCTGACTCTATCTAGCTCATAGACAGGTTCATAAATCACTTTGGGGTCCTGATGTTCTTTAAGGCCATATCGGTGACAAATTCCCTCGTTTATGTCCTCAAATCATAGCCTTTATTAACCCTATTCGGAAGGGACGACGGCAAGAAAGACATATGAAAGTCATGAACTGCAAAAGTTTCTTCTGTGTAGGTTGTGGGGTCGATGAAAAACCCAGTGTAAGAACCAAATTGTTCTTGTAGGTTGTTTTGTAATGTGATCAAGTTGATTGAATTCAGAAAATAAAGTTACGTACTACATCCAAGCCTACTCTGCCTCCTACATAATAAGATACGATTCATATGAGTCATAGAATGTAACTAAACCTTTTTCGAGGGAATTTAATTGTTTTCTTATTGCCCTCGTGTTGTACTTGAAAATAAGTTGGCTTGAGGCTATGACTTGCATAACCTGCCAAACGTTGTTAGGTACAGCAATTATAACACCCTATTTTTTCCTTTTCAAATTGAAATGTAGCTGTACAATGATAATGATTATAGCTCGTATTTATAAAGCGATCTCAAGATTGAGAGCAATATTAAGTATGGATTTGACAGGTCTGTACTGAAATGACATTTCTGATACGAACTCAGACTAGCTGTCACTCTTGAGTGCTGTTTATAAATACGGGCCTATAATTCGGTGTTTTATTTGAAATGTACGTAAAACATAGAGGAATATTATTAAAATTTATCTTAAACAGACGACGGCCACTGTCCACGTAAATATAAACTTTATTTTTCGAAATAAAAGAGTATAGCAAAAACAAATCCGGTTGTAAATTAAACTTGGGATCAATACAGGGTGTGAACACAAATTAGAGAAGCTTGGCTTTGACCCGATTTTGCTGGGTCACCATACAATGCACTATCAAAACAACACCCTTCTATGTGTAGGAGGCTTAAAGGATTTATGGCGTGAAACTATCGCCAATGGTGAGAAATTCCAGGCAGCGATTTTGCTTATTCGGTTTTCTGCACAGTGTGGAGCAGATTTCCAATAGCGTGACCCCATATCTTAGGGCCGTATTTATAATCAGCTCTCAAGAGTGACAGACTTTGAGTTCATTTCAGAAACGTCATTTCAGTACAAAGCGACCTGTCAAATCTATACTTAATATTGCGCTCAATCTTGAAATCAGTTTATAAATACGAGCCTTACAGACTATCTTTTTGAACACAGGTGGCTAAATTAAATTTATTAACACGGAGAGAAAAAAAACGTGGGAAAAAGGTAACCCATGTTACTTCGTGTGAAAAAGTGAATACGATACTTTATCCGGGAGGGAAAAACAAAGATTTTTTTTATTTTAAAACATTTTCGGTACAAAAATTTTAGATACTGTAAATAAATCATCGCAATATAGCATGAGCTATCGGTTCTCGTCACTATGGCCTGTATTTATGAAGAAATCACAAGATTGAGAGCCGTATAAAGTACATTATGGATTTCACAGACCGTTTTGTACTGAAATGACGTTTCTGATATCTTAGGCTCGTATTTATAAAGCGATCTCAAGATTAAGAGCAATATTAAGTATGGATTTGACAGATCATTTTGTACTGTAATGACATTTCTGATACGGACTCAAACTCGCTATCACTCTTGAGAGCTGATTATAAATACGGGCCTTAAACTCTTGATGGCAAGGAATCTGCAGGCATAGGTCCTGCCTACAGAGGGAATTGTCCCTAACAAAAATCCTAGTTCCACACTATTCTCTCGTTCAAGAGGTCACAAAGAGTGGGAAGGCGGCACTATAATTACACGGTTGACTGTTGGCAAATCATGGTGCAGAAGCCGCGAGCTTTATGGAAGTGAAAATTTGAACGGAATTTCGGTGTTTACGTCATGGTGCCATCTAGCTATAGGTATTTATTACTTTTTGAAAATAGGGCAATGGTAAGGACATTTTGAGAAGCCCTATAATTTAGTTGTATAATTTGTGCATTGCTTCATAAAGCTAAGAAAAGTGCTCTTCTTTTTTTCGAGGATTTCCGAAGTCATATTGATTATTATAAGACAGAATTAAACGAAGTTTTTAATCTGAATTTCACCTGAGTTTATGATCCTATTATTAACGGACTGTCAAATGAGGTGAGGACTAGTTCCAGATGTATAGTCTGTTGTAAAATTATAACAGAGATCAATAAATTTGCCGAATGCTGAAACTCAGGTTGGTAGAGCGAAGAAAAGCTATTCCATAGTCACAGGTACAATATCTTTGACTTCCACATGCATTCTTAATTATTTTCATAGCTTAATTAACTTTCTATCTTGTATTAGCCATGATGACAGCTGTTACTTAACCAAAACCTTTTAATAATGAAAAATCCTTTGTTTATCTGTCGGCTCCCTCCATAATCACTCTCCAGGTTTTCTTCGTTATTTGACCTACTAACACAGAGTAAATATTTAACCGAAATAAGAAGTTAAGAAGGGCGAAACTGAACCCGCAAACCAAATGAAATCTTCTATTATTTTTCTTACGGAATTGTGATTACAACTTTGGCAAAAAAAAAACTTTTACATAATTTACACATAGGCAGAAACACTTTTGTCTCGTAAATTTACGGATATCACCTAAAGATAGAGCATTTTTCTGTGAAAGCGGTGACCAGTTGAAAACTGCTATCAATCTTTCACAAACAATGAACTGAATTCTGAACGTAACTTCGTGAAAACAAACAAACCAACAGATTGTGTTTTTTCCTCTCAACCAGCGTTGAGAGGAAAAAACACAATCTGTTGGTTTGTTTGTTTTCCACGAAGTTACCGTTCAGAATTCAGTTCCATTGTTTGTGAAAGATTGATAGCAGTTTTCCAACTGGTCACCGCTTTCACAGAAAAATGCTCTATTTTTGGTGATTTCGTATATTTTGAGACAATACCTTCAGCTTCTGCAAGACAAAAATAAAAGTTTCTTTCGTCTCTAGACGTGAAAATACGCTCTTTAAACCTTAAAAAAATACTTTTTCAAAATGATATAATTATCAACATTGTCATGCACTATATTCATTGTCCTTTCAAATTCTTGTAGTTTTTCTAGCCAATAAGTTTTCTGTTGTAATTTTGCAGGTTGTTACTATTATTTTATATGTGGTCTGTGGTTTTTAGGTTGATTTATGTAGGCGGGACAAAATATTTGTGCCAAAAGTTATAATAATTTCTATACTTGTAAACAACATTTGCGATTATAATGACATCGTAAAAAAATTAGTCTGGCCAGACAAGTTTGTTTTTGAAAAGCTAAACATGTTTTAATTATGAAAAAAAAAGAACACCGACATTTGCAGGCTAATTACCCTTAATGGCAGTATAATAGCGCAGCCATCTTGGAATTTGATACCACTTAGTGTTCATTTAAAATACATCTCCGTTGTTTGGTCGTGAGACACCTATTTACTACGTAATACATAAAACAGATCTACTGTATATATCTACTATATAAACATTCAAAATTATTATTTTTTCGAAAGGTGTTTTGCTTTCAGTCAGGCATATTTTCTGAAATTACACAGAATAGAAACTCTAATATTTACAAAAAAAAAAACTACATCTTATGCTCATATGAGTATGAACATGGTATGAACCTAATAATTCGTGTTCTGTGCCTAAAATTTTGTACTCAAGAGGAGTGAAAATTTTATACAACGAAGAGCAAAATTTACATTACAAATTGTTATTCAAGTTAAAAGCTACTCAAGCTGCAGCCGATGTAGCTAGTATTTTATTATAGCTGGTATTGTACTAGTTACAAAGTAGCAGACTCGGTTCGTCACGGCTAGTTTGCGGCCAGTGACGCTCAAACTTCTGATGGGAAAGTTGCTTATTGTTTTGGAAAATGCATTAGATAGTGTTTCTAGCTAGACTAATCAGTTTGAGATTGTGAAAATGTTTGAAGTGAAACTTCTTTGGGCGCGTTGAGAGTAAAAATTCAAGGTAGCGTCACGGAAATACGTCACGGCGAGGAACGGAAGTCAAAATGTCAAAGAAGTTTCACTTCTAACATGTGTGCTCGGCACACACAATCTTTTTTTATGACATATTGCATTCTTTGTTGAATTCATATGCTCAAATATCCCTGGGATTATTATAGAGGTAAGCATCACTTATAATCCCTAGAACACAAGATAATATCGGTTCAGTTCAGACCGCGTAATAAAGAGGATAGAATTGGAGGGTAGGCTTTGGAGTTGTCAGGTTTGATTTAGGTTAGAAAATTACGGTATTTATGAGAATGGTGGCAATTCTGTTGCAGACACAACTTAATCTTTTTTTAGTTTGGTCATGTCACTTTAAAACTTTTTAGTAATATAAAGACAGAAATACAACAGTTGGTTATAATCCTGTCAAAGTGACGTTTCTCGCCTTGAATAAGATGGCATGCTAGATAGTGTAGTTTTATTTTAAGCGTTATACGTAACTTTGACAGAATTATAAAAAAATTGCTGTTGTATTTATTTCTGTCGCTATTTTATTTAAATTTTAGAAAGTGACAGGGGCAAACTCAAATAATTTAAGTTGTGTCTGCAACAGAATCGGCAGCAATATTCGATTTTGAGTTTGATGTTTGATAAAATTTTCAAAGTCCATCTAAGTTGGTTTGGTATTTCTGAAATGAAACAAGTTATGAAATTGCTGTCTAAATTATATTTTCGCAATACGTTCTTTAATTAGAGACACATTTAATTAGTTATGAAGAGTTTGACTCTTACATGCTTTGGCACATTTAATATCTAAATTACAACCTATAACATTGATGGTTGGATTGGATACATTCTATAATATTCTTTATAAATAGACATTGCTGTCGATCCTCGCAACACCTTTCTAATTCCAATTTTAGAAAGTGCTGTCAATTCACGTTTACAACTTTAACATATGAAAGAGATAAAAACAGTCATGACTATGACATAACTGATTTGACATAAGATTGCCGTAAAATAAGAGAGAATGCTCTATGCTCAATTCTTGAAATTCCTTAATTTAAGCATCTTACGTCAGTTCAGAAATGTCAAAATCATGCCATTGTGTTATTCTTTTTTTGTAATTTGTCAAAGTTTGAACGTGACAGCGCTATCTTAAAATTAGAATAAGAATGACGTCGCAAGAATTGACGCCCATGGATATTTAATTAATAATTATAACACATAACAGAATCTTTTTGATTTTAGTTCAAAAGATCTTCTCTTCGTCGTACAAAAGCTGTAGACAATTTTTAAAAATTAGCCGTTTTTAAATCCCTGTACTTAGTTCTTTCTTTTATGTTAAATTCTTAAAATAGGCAATTATTTTTAATAACTAACATTTATTTTACAACATTTAGCTACTTTCAACTTATGTACATTATAAAATATAATAATTATAAGAAAAATTAATTTCTACTTTGACATGCAGCTCTTTGAATGTTACATAGATCAAAGATTTGATCTCCGCTTCGTACAAAGATTTTCGTTAAACTGCTATAAAATTTTGGTGAGCCTGTGCAATTTTTTTTATGTCATTTAACTGAATTTCAGTTAAAGTAAAACATCATAATTCGATCATTCAGTCAACATTTTAAATTCACTCCTACCTTTATAGGGAGGAATTATCAGACCTTTTTGAATGCAGTTTTGCTTCTTTTTGAAAATGAGGAAATGTTTCCTTTGAGTAAAATTTGATATCTCCTGTATTTAGAGCACTTTCTCTGGAGGAGCGGTCTGAAAATTCCACCCTTTAATTCAAATGCAGATGTCATCAACAATCCATTGAATGTAATAATTTCACCTCTTCAAAATTTATGTCTTTAGTTGAAGCCACAAACAGGTGATAAGACAGCTTATTTTGAGAGCTCAGTTAATTGTCACGTAAGACAAGGTACAATGGCGGTGTTTTGAATAGGATCTCAGGTTGATAATTAGTTTAGTATTGAATTGCCTTGTGTTAATTCATCTCTGTACGTGACAGTGTTATACAAGGTTTCCAATAAGTCAAGGATAATACTGATAGGGAAAAGAAGCTTCCCATGAAACTGAACAACTTTTCTTCGAGATATGAAATAAAATGAAGGTTGTATACATTAGTGTTAACCGTTCGAGTGACCGTATGACTTTGAACACCCTATATACTAGACGGCTTCAGATCATTGGTAAGTTAGGTACCTACATAAATGCTTGAGGCAAACCAGACTATTCTTAAATGCCTTTCGTGACTAGAATTTACGTTACAGGTATTACAGCTAAATATTTACACGTAACTAATAATCGAGGGATGACTGACATGATAAAAAGGTGATATTTTATGAACTAACAAAAAAGTGATTCGAATATGGGTGACACTTTTACAAGATTATTTCGATGACGATACGCTAGAAAAAACACAACGTAATTTAATTAGGCCGAAGGCAAAACCTACCACTGTCTATAGATAGACAAACAGAACATACTTGTTATATACGTAAGTAGCATTCATAGCAAGAGAGACGCGTTTCATAAAACTTTTATAATCGAGAAAAAATAATATCACGCTTGTTGTATGGGAGCCCCCTCAAATATTTATTTTATTCTTTTTCTAGTATTTGATGTTATAGGATCAGTAACAAAAAAACATTATCCGTGAAAATTTCAACTGTCTAGCTACCACGGTTCATGAGATACAGCCTACATACAGACAGACAGTAGAGTCTTCGTAATAGGGTCTCGTTTTTTATTACCATTCGGGTACGGAACCCTTAAAAGTAGTTTTATGAAACGGGCTCCAGAAGTCATTTTACAACCTAGTGGACTACAAGAAAGTGTCTTCTCTTCGCTGCGGGGCGTGGCAGTTGTTGTTGATCTGGTGGTCTTCAGGGAGATGGAGACGAACCTTCTTGGAGTTGGTGCTGTTGGTCTGAGCCCGCTGCTTTGGGAACTTCAGGCTGTCTTCTTTTACCTGTTGGAAGAACAATTTTATGAGTCATATATCTTTGGCTCGTATTTATAAAGCGATCTCAAGATTGAGAGCAATATTAAGTATGGATTTGACATGTCGTTTTGTACTGAAATGACATTTCTGATACGAACTCAAACTCGCTGTCACTCTTGAGAGCTGATTATAAATACGGGCCTTAGTATCTGTCAAAGTAGTATAGGTAAAATTGAATATCCTGATAGTCCTAATACAGTTCGAAGTACTTAAATGGGACAAATAGTCTTGAGAATATTGGCTATTAAATTATGCTAAAGAAATGATAGTATAGTGCTACATAAATTATATTTCACTATAGTGCTTCTTAGTACAGTAAACTTTGAATGGTTATAGAAACTAAGGCCCGTATTTATAATCAGCTCTCAAGAGTGACAGCGAGTTTGAGTTCGTATCAGAAACGTCATTCCAATACAAAATGACCTGTCAAATCCGCTCTCAATATTGCTCTCAATCTTGAGATGGCTTTATAAATACGAGCCTAAGTGTACTAAAAGGACGAAGTTGTGTGACCTGTTTCTCAATCTATGAATGGACTTATGAAACATGCTGTGTTGTACAGTAATATAGCTACAAATTCCTTGGTAATAATGTTACCTAAATCTATAATATCACATTATATCATACAAAGAGAAACACGGCCGAACGTGAGTAGAAGAAGGGGTAATAATTATGTACTAAAAATATAGGCAGGCAAGTATGTTATAATGATTTATGATGTGTTTACCAAATTAGTACAATATTATTTTAATAACATTAGTTTCACACTAGTGCTACTCTGCTACTTCAATTATAATAATAAACAAAGGTATAATTTATAAAATGTTTCCAAATTTGAAGTAAGAAAATGATATTTCGTTTTATGTCTGACTAGACTTCGGTAAATTATTTTCCAAACTATGAACCTTCGATACTTGAAAATACTTTCGCAGTAAAATTACGTACTTTATTGTTATTAGAAAAACTACTAAAATTATTCTTCTTCTTCTTTAGATTGATTTGGCCTTTTAACTGCAACGGCTAGACAAGTATAAACACCATTCATCTGAAACTTTTTCTTTGTTTATGTTATGGATCGTTTTCCATAGAGAAAATAACGTTCACTTAATTTTTTCCTTTTATTTATTTTATCAATCGATACTTTAGTTGCCTGAACTTGGATCTTATAGTTCGAGAAAGGGATGCTACTACAACCAAGTAAACTAGCCAAGCAAGTAGCCTAAAATTCGTAAAGTATATAGAGCATCGTAAAAATTACTGCCCATTTGGAATGTCGTGTGAAAAAATGTGTTATGTTATTTGGTATACCATTCTTGATTAAGTAGAAAATAGTATCTTATTACGATTTGAAGATTACGAGATTCATACTCTTTACTATCTATCATGTACGAAGCACGATTACAAGACATGATAGTATTCTACATTATTAGCGCAAAAGGGCTCACAAAAGCATGTCACTTGTTAAGCGACATTATGTCCAAATTTATGACCACTCATCTTCGATAGTTTATTTTTGTTTGGTTACCTTTACTGAGTGAGAATAACTGATAAAAAAATGTGGTCATATTTGGACTCGTATGCGGTAAAGGGTGCGATAATATTTTTAGCTTTTATTTATCAGCAGCACCAACCTTGATGTCAACCGTAACATGTGTGATGCAACCTAAGTTACAAATTGGGCCACTACAGCAGCAGAGGGACCAAAACTGTGCCACGTACGTGACCACTTACATCCGTGAGTTACTCATACTTTGTCCTGTTTGGTTTATTTGTTAACTGTCCAACCACAGGCAAACTTTCGAGGTAACTTTGTATGAAGGTAATTTTGGTATAACAAAAAAAAACATCTAAACAAATCAAAATGATACTGCAGACTTAAATAAATAAAATAATAAAATAAAATAAAAACTTCTGACTAAATAGAATGCAACTGTGTAAAACGCTTCTTCAGATGGCTGAAATGTCTTGTCTGTCTTACGTCAACTGACTGGTAAATTCATAAAAATCTAAAATCTTAACCTAAAACTCATGGATGTTCAAAAATATAAAGTGGCCATCTTGGATTTTAAGCACAAGAATGACAAAGTGCTGATAGAGATTTTTGGAATCAGTGACATGAAAAAACCCAAAAATAAAACATCTTAGCAACCTGTTACCTGACTTGCTTGACACTTTTGAGCCAGAAATTCAAATTTCTCTTAAATCTAATAAAAAAAACTCACCCTGACGGTAAGCTCATGCCTGGTCCTCCTATGTGATGACGTCAGCAGCTCGGTGTGAGCTCTTGACTCATTCCCATGAGGACTGTCCTTCTTCATCCAGCACCACAGCCACTTGTATGGAGGGACGTTCCTGGTAAAGAAGTTAGGTTTAGGCTCGTATTTATAAAGCGATCTCAAGATTGAGAGCAATATTAAGTATGGAATTGACAGGTCGTTTTGTACTGAAATGACATTCCTGATACGAATTCAAACTCGCTGTCACTCTTGAGAGCTGATTGTCAATACGAGCCTTAGTGTATAGTGATTAAACAGTATCAAAAGGCAGCTAGCGATGCTATAAAGAAATTTCTGGGAATCCTGAACCAAAGGTACCCAAATGACATGAGTGCAGATAAAAGAAATATGACGATAATAATAGTCCTACCAATCGATTTTCGGTAATGGCGGCCAATATCCCAGAGATCGGGCAACTGCGCTGGACTAGTTTTTAGTGCCCAAGTGTTTGCGCAACACATAAGTGCACTCTCTATTCCTTCAATCTCTTATTCTGATGGGATGGGATTAACTGATACGACCAAAGAGAAATCAGGCGCAGGACCGACTATTTACATGCCCATCCGACATCATGGATCATCTTACTACTTTTCGGACAATCAGGTGATCAGCCTTGAATGTCCTTACCAGACTAGAAACAATAACACAAATTCACTGTCTGCCGCCGGGAATCGAACCCGGTACCTCCGGGTCGTGATCGCGAGCCCATGGCTCAGACCACTAGGCCACGAAGGCAGTAATAACAATAACAATGTTTAGTAACACCGTTCCCGTAATTATTAAAAGTTAATACGTAACTAAGCCCTAGAACATCAACTTAATAAAAAAAAACCTTTCGGTGACTAATTTAAATACTTGTACAGCAGCTGCCTATATTATAGAGAAAAGACTAAGGAAAACTTTATTAATTAACATGTTTATGAGAAAACTTTAGCTCATATCGTAATGTGAATAAAATAATGTTAAACTTGTTTATTAATATTGAAGTTGTTTTGATCTCTATATGAGTTCTACAGGAAAACTCTCTGTTTACGCGATAGTGTGTTATAGTATCTATATTCTAATGTTCCGGTATACATGTTCAAATAACAATCGTTACAAAAATTTGGACTTTGATCACAATATTTCCTTAGTTTTCGGTATTTAGGCTCTCCTATCCACAGCTTCGCCTTAGATGTCAGGTCTTTAACATTATGGCTCGTATTTATAAAGCAATTTCAAGAGTGAGTGCAATATTAAGTATGGATTTGACAGGTCGTTTTGTACTGAAAAGGACATTTCTGATACGAACTCAAACTTGCTGTCACTCTTGAGAGCTGATTATAAATACGGGCCTATGTTTACTTCATAAATGCACCCTGAAAAAGTTTCTGAAGATAAAACCCATATGATTATGCATTAAATATTTATACATATTTGAATAGATTTTTCTTTTTCAATGGTCAGTTGGCTAAACTGAATCAAATCGATGATTTGGATTTGATATCAGTAATGAATATTTTTGATATCTCTCTTAGAAAATTTTTCCTTTTGTAGTTTCCCAGACTTGATCCACATTGAAAAGTAAAAAGTTTTCCAATTGAACGCCTTCTTGACCAGAGCGGACTGAGTTCAGAATTTAATCAGACCAAGGACTTAGGAAAGAATTTCTCATTAAGAACTGACTTTTACACTGTTCTAGTTGTTTTGTTAATTACATGAAATACAAGGTTATTGTTTGTTAAGGAACCGTGAGTTGAAACACACCTGTTTTAGTCAGGAAAAGTGTTAATGGTTTAAGTATTAAAAACCATTTTCTACCGCTGAGATATTGCTAATGGTGATTTTAGATTTTCTTCTTCTTTGCGTGTCGATAACTTTCACACTGATTTCAATTAGAGTGAGTATCTCTGTAGAAACAGGTTGTCAGCCTATCATCTAAATTAAAATACTATACACCAACCACGCCCCTCCAATCCTTCTTTGATTTTTACAATATGGCCGGGAAAAAAAGCGACTGGAACACTATTTTATTTAATAGCTTTCAGTCCAGCATGAGATGTACGTTACCTGAGGCTAATAAATATCCTATTGGAGAAGATGAAGTAGATGACAGGGTTGGCAGCAGAGTTGAGAGGCGCGAGGCTCTGGATGAGGGTTGCGATGGCGAAGTTGGGCTCTGTCTGAGGAATGTACTGGTAGACCTGGAGTAGGTCGAAGATCATGTACGGAGACCAGCATAGAACGAAAACTGTGGACAAATAAATTGTGTTGATGGAAAGGTATTTATTAAGCTTATGAAAAACTATCCTGTCATCAGGGCAGAGACTCCGATACCAGCGTTCATTAGGTCATTTGAAATAACTAACGACACGATAGAATATAATATAAAAATAACTGTAGTTTAATAATACAAAGTTTCCAAAACATTTCAAAATTAAATTTCCATTTCCTCGAATCAAGAAAAATATAAAATTAAAGATTACTTTAAATAAACTTAGTTCTTATATAAACTACTGAACCGGAAATTTTCGAACAGTTTTATAAAAAGATATAAAATTTGATTTTATTCAGCGTCGTAAAAAAAAACAAAGAAAAAAATCCAGCCAACATGAACTGGAATCAAAGTATATTCTCTTCAACGTTTTATATTCAAAAAGTATAAAGTTGGAGCATCTGAAATTAATATTAAGACCAAAATATTTTCTGGCTTTTGATGTCGAGGATTCTACTGAACAACTTTTCAACGTTTGAGAAATTTTACAAAACATACAAAAAGAACGTGGCTTGTCTAGTCTAGCAATTAATTAGATATGTTAATTTTAATTACGCTCCTCTTTAGAACTTGTTTTGATTGTTTTCAGTTAGTTTTTAAAAAACAAATATTTAAAGGAACCTTTACTTTTCTTGGATGTTCCGGATTCAACCAATTTCAGTCAATACAGCTACAGCATTTATTACAAAGAAAATAAAAAAAAAAACGTCAAAAGTGAGCTTCCATTCCTGTAAAAAAAAACAGTTTTCCATTCTCTCTTCCAGAGCTTTTTATCCAATTTCTTTCACAAGCGAACATAATTTTCTATTGAATCGATTTTTCACCGTAACATAATTAATTTATGAAGTATTTTACAGGCCAGCGGACATAATAATAACAATTTCGTCAGCTTAGCGATAATGGTCCATACCATAAAATGTTATCGTTAAAGTTTTTGTCACAACGTCACTGACAGCTTGACTCTCTAACGACCTATTAACGGAAATAACGATTGCTATTAGGAATATTATCCAAGATTCAGGACTAACTCCAAAAAATATAAGTTCAGGTAAAAGCTAGTTATACAGGGTGTAAAAAAAAGTACTACGTTCCTTTAAACCACATATTCTACTGATGATACCGATCAACTTTCCCAAACAATAAAAATTTTAGCTCGAGAAATAAAATTGCCTTTTCCATACAAAAATGCTCTCCTCGTTTGAAATTTTGTATGGACAAGGCAAAATTTTATTACGAAGTAAATTTTTTGTGCTTTGTGGAAGTTGTTTGTAATCATTAGTAGAACATGTGGTTTAAAGGAACGCAGTACGTTTTTTTACACCCTGTATAAGCTAGCAGCTAGGTTTATAAAAGAAATGATGAGATTTCTAAACGGAAAAGTAGTCTGGGTATTGACAGGAATATTTATCATAAAGTTTGATGAGTAGAAGTCATACAGCATTTTTACTGAACAAGCTTTCGTCTTTTAGGTGCATTCTACTTTTAATCAAACAACTATTTTTTATGAATCATAGATCCTATTATCTAGGTAAACAAAGTATTAAAAAGTAATAAGAGTCACCACCTCGTTTTTCAATAAAGACTCTCCCATCATTATATTTATCAATTTACGTGACATTGGCAGAATTGTGACTATACAAAAGCCATTAATTAAGAATTAAATTAAAAAGTAATAAGGGATCCAATAATAATGTAAGAAAGATACGGCCGATACGGGTCTCGAAAGTGTTATAGCTGTTTGTTTTGATGCATTGTTCCTAATATATAAAAAAGAAAGAAATATAACTAACACACAACTCTATTATACTTATAGTATATTAGGCAACGAGGGAATAAAGCAGTGTCTAACGTCACGGGCAGCATATTGAATCCTGAGCGGAATGAAGGATTCTAGGATTAATTCCCGAGCGCAGCGAGGGAATTAAATCTTTAATTCCTGAGCGAAGCGAGGGAATTATGACAAGAATCCTGAATGTAGCGAGGGATTCAAGTCTGCCCAAGGCGAAGACACATTTATTCCCGAGGAGCATACTATATTTTACACACCTACTGCACAGATTACTTAGACGGTGGCAGGCGTCTGTAAGATAATAAAGCTCAGAAATATACCTAATCATGTAATATTGATACATAAATAAATATTGAAAACATACCAGAAGCAACAGATCCGAAAGTCAATTCACACTCACTGAACTACACTTCACGTTCACAATCCACTACCTACGTATTTTTCCAAAAAACGAATTGATCGTATTTAACATATTCAACATAAATAACAAAATACGATAAAATACTAGTCACAATGTCTTCTGGAGTCAAAATATTAATTTCACTCGACAATTTACGAAATGGAAGTAATAATCAATGAGAGAAAAACTTTTGCAAAATCAAACCGCGTTTTCTTTTTTTTAGTTTCTTTTTTTTATACAAAGCAAAGAGCACATACAGATAACTAGTCATACAGCCTTTTTACACTCGCCGGGAGGCGCAGAAGGCGAGTGTGGCAACAGTTTTAATACACACACAGCCATATTTTTTTTTTCTGAAAATTATTTTCTTAGTAGTTCACATGACATTCCAAATTCAAATCACATAATAACCCTTGGGCTATTAAGGATTTCCATACAACTTTAAATCCCTTGGGATTATTTTCTTGCTTTAAACGCAAGTTCCTTGATACATTATGTTGATATAATAATGCAGAGGTGTGTAAATATTATTTTCATTCTCAGAAACTATTACTTCTTCTTCCAAGAAAACAGATAACAAAAATATTTTTCAGTGAAAGTAGATATCCATCTTCAAGCCACAGTGTAAACAGTTTTCATAAATTTCTCTGAAAATCAACATTTTAGAGCTGTTTTTATTATTCTAACGTTGAATGTTTACATGAACGCGGAAATCCGATATCGTTGACTAATGTCTGCCTGTCTGTCTGTCTATTTTCAGACATATTGAATACGGTCAGCATAGCAAATGGATACAAAGGTTAGTGCCTGTCAAAATATTTGCTGTACTGTCGTCAGCAAAAATATGTTTGGGTAAGCAGGGAAATGAGAAATGAAGTTGTTTTTGATTTGAGTAAGTGCTTTCTTATTTGCAAAAGGTTTTGGTATATTTTAGTTAGTGTTTTACTTTATCCATTTTAATTGTAAGGTATGCCAAAAACTATAAAATCGTGAATATAAATCGCAAAATTTAAAGTGACAGGTTCTCAGCCCATCGCATAAATTGCAATTTTATACACTGAAACATTTAGCTCCTTCCACTGGTTTCTGCACAAGGAGTAAAGTAAGCTGGAATATATTGTAAAGTTAGCTAGAATATTGTATGTTTTTATCGTTCTTAGGCTAACATGAAAGGATAGGTACTTAGCACTTACCGAAGACGATGACGAAAGTCATCTTGACAGTCTTGATCTTTGCTTTGGGGATGATGCCGCGGCTGCTCGCGCGCCTGCCCTCTAGATCGTCACTGTCTGTAACAACGGATATATTCATAACATCTAAGTAATGTAAATATTACATCATGAATTGCATAATTACTATATCTTTGATAAAATAATTTTCTTCTAAGGCCTTGTTCACAAAACTGCGATGTGACGTCGCATCGCAAGAACTTGCGATTGCACATTCCTGCGATATTATACAATACAATACAATACAAATATTCTTTATTGCACAAGAAAACACATAACAATAACACAAAGCAAAGAAAAGATGTACAATCGGCGGCCTTATTGCTAAGGTAGCAATATCTTCCAGGCAACCAGGCAGTAAGGAAAAGCTATAACAAAGAGTTAGAGACGGGTCAGTGCAACAATTTATAATAAAACCTAACAAGCAACATAATAAATATATACAATAAAATAATACATACGTACATACCTACATATAATAATAAATATATAAATAAATACATACTATAACCTAACCTAAACTAATTTACACACAAATGGATGATAGCAGAGATGAAAACACCAACAAAATCACGAATATTCGCAAATTCTCTCGTAGTGAGACCGCAGTAGATTTTTAAATGACTCTATTGTTTTTGCAACTCTAATAGAGGCAGGCAGGGCATTCCAAAGACGGACAGCATTGACAGTGAACGACTGACTATAATATTTAGTTTTATGAGTGGGATACTCAAGTAACATTTGAGTGCATGACCGAGGTTGCCGTCCATGCATATCAGCACAGGTATGAAACAAATCTTTAAGGTAGGAGGGGGTTTTTGGATTGTGAAGGATGTTGAAGAGGAGAGAAAGGATGTGGAGATTACGCCGAAGTCTTATAGGAAGCCATTTAAGCTGGGCACGATAATCTGACACATGGTCGTATTTACGTATTATATTATTATACTTAAGTACTTACATTACTATATCACCGCATAGCAGGTTTATGAATAGGGCCATATAGCTTGAAATTGACCCGCGAGTTGGTAAGTTAGAGTAGCATCACTTTATAACAGCTACTTCCCAAAGAGCTGTAAGAGACTTGTCGGAATGATTCCCACAAAAATGCACATATAGAACTCAGTGAAAATACAACTTTTTAATGTCTACGAGCGGTATTTTCTCATTAAACTGACTCAGTGGATGTGAACTGTCACAGTGACATGCATAAAATTAAAACAAAGGTAATAAATTAAAAAACAAGGCGAAATGTGCTCCTCTTACCAGTGCGTTTATTTTTCACGTTTAATTTATATTAAAAAATATGACAGATGTGTGCCTGCATTATAATGTATTTTTTTATTGCTTCCATATAAGATACTAAGTAAAAACTGTTTATTTAACACATTAAGTATATGACAATATTATAAAAAAAAAATTAGCAAAGATTAATTTGCTAGCCATTTCTACCAGACAAGCCTTACGAAGAAAAGAAAACCCTTTGTTTGTGGGTTCAAGAATAAACTATTTCATAACATCAATACCTCATAAGCTATTAATCTCCTGTCATGCTATGATAGCCTCATAACCCCATGAAAATGCAGTAATGGATAGCTCAACCATGTCAATTGATCGATCGCCCGCATTCATGCTATGTTCATATGCCACACGCATGGATGTTTGGATGTTTGTCATTACATTACATCATGACATGGTTTGGTTCGATGGTTGCTGTTGTTTTTTATTTGATATCAATAAAAAGTTCGTTTCGGTACTTAAATATCAAAGATCAGACTGTTTACTTAACTAAGAATGACCAAGCAATATCGAACAAATTCAGGAAATGGGTAGCATTGTTCCTGTAAATTCAATTATCACTGAAACACCACTTAGTCAGTCAGAGAAAATTATTAGAGAGTTCATACAGTTTAACCAAATTATTTTCCGAATTATGTTATCATATCGTGCAGTAGAGTCAGGCCGGTGTCAAATTTATTTGACATGGAAACCTCAGTTTCCTACATACACCACTATACACCATTATATACACCAATTATTTCAAGGCAGTATTTTTATTGCTCTTGACTCTAGTCTAGGCTTATGGTGACCACGATAGAGTTGACTATACAGAGAAGACTATAGTTTTGTCATTTCATAATGCCACTGCTTTCTCACATGCCGATAGGACATACCAAGCAGTCAAGCATAACTTCTTAAGTTCTATCCCATAAGTTAATATTTAATACATAATAAGTTTTAGTTTTAAGATTTTGACATGTATATTAACTGTATGAACTTATTAAATAAAATTCTCAAGTAGGATAGTATTAGCGATAGAAAAATTATCTTCTTAATTCTGAGGATTGTTTCTCGCAAACAAACATATTTTTTGTTTATTATAGGCATGGATTAGACCATGATTTTCTAGTCATCCTTTGCCATATTTCTATCAAAGGGACTGTCTTAGGAAATTGCCTATTTTATCTTGTCTTTGTCATCAATTTCAGGACCTCACTCAAAGGATTATGATCACTCGAAGATTATTTCTAGATTGTCTTTAACGATTACCTCGATATAGATGATTGAACATGAACATTCTTCTTTCTGTAAAAAGACCTTAATGTTTAAATAAGCCTTTATTAAATTCGTAATATATTTATACAGGTATAATTTTTAAACTAAGTAAAAAAGTAGTGTAAGTAGATAAATAAATGATTAATGTAAAATTTCAAACTATAACATAGTTTCCTTGTTAGGAATAATTTTGAAAACTACTAACTTCCTATTGTATCTTGTCGTATAATAAATAAAAAATATTTTGATCAGCTAGCTTCGAGGCGAGGAGGAGTCGAAGTTCTGGTAAATCTAGGCTTAAGAAATTGAAAAACTTTTAACGGCCGGATGCTCCAGAAATTAGAAAAGTTTGTGAAGTGCCCTTCTGTCCATCACACTAAACGCGTGAAATAAATTGACTTGTGTCGATTTTGCCCAACACATTATTTGGTATCCAAAGATTTCGCACGAGTAGAGTAGAGTAGAGTTCGCAAGAGAACTGAGCTACCGCGAGATATGGCCAAGAATAATATTTTACAGCCGTCTCTTTCTTTTCACATTTTAGTAAGGCACATTCTTACTTTTTCTTTACTTACATTGTCTACTCGCAGCGGACTTCTTCCCAAGCACCCGCCTGCTCTTCTGTCTGATAGTCAGGACTATGACTCCGTAGCACGCTGAGATGGTGACAGCTGGCACCACGAACAGTGACACAAAGATGCTGGTCATCCACAGTCGCCACTCCAGGTTTGAGAGCCGTGCCCAGCATTGGGTGAGGTTTGTGCCAGGAGCGGCTGGATAGACAAAATAATATTACGAAATATTATTACGATTAGGTCATTAGGTTCTTTACCGACAATATCAAAGGTCTCAGATTAATGAATTATATTTACTTCTATCACGCCACGTATAAGTAACTCTTAAGACAACATAGAGTGTGCTAACATAAGGTGGGATAACGCTTTTTTTTTTAAATTTAATTCCTGTTTAATGGTAAAACTTTCAGCCCAAAAAATTCTCCCCCAATAAAATTTAAACTTATGACATTTGATCGTGTAGACATTTGATCGTGTAGAAAGTCTAGGATAGTTAGGTATGTAATAAAATTAGTTGTGGTATTCTAAACTTCCTGAGCAGGAGTGTCTTCTTACCTTCCACTTCTTGCTTATCAAATAATATGAGCATTGGCACGCAGAATAGGAAACTGATGAACCACGCTGCCACTATCAGAGCTCTCGCTCTTCGCCCTGAAAAATTAAATAATTTGAGTAAACAGATTATTACAAATTATTTCCAGAGCTACAACTTTCAAACAGATTCCTATCGACCACTACCACTAGAAGTCTTAAGGCAGGTTAGCGAGCGCAGTGCCTGATGACTTATATAAAAATTCTTAGATCCATTATAATTAAATTTTACGTCAAATATAATCTACGTTAAAGAATATGTACTAATATTTTATACCAGACTCTTCAAGTTGGTATAGATAGTTTTTTTTTTGTTTGCCCTCACAGAACTCATTTTACAGTAATATACAGAGCATAAAAAGAATTAGGTATTTTACATTAATTTACCCGTATATTTTACCATAGTCTTATATCTTACAAATGCAGATATTCAGATATATTTTTCGGCAATGGTCGCTACTTGCAAAAAAGCTTCTCAACATAAATTTATTATAGTCCTCGAAATTAGCATATGAATCAACATATTTCAGGACAAGGACTGCAAATTAAAACGCGAAATTTCTTTGCCAAAAACATGTGTCCAACAAACCCATTAAAACAACAAATATTACTCATCCCGGCTCAGCTTTTAAAAATACTTTTTATGTCGGTTTACGAAAAGGGTTTCGGAAAACACCCACCTGTTTTTTTTTTCGTAATTACTTCAATTTTTTAGTAACATGATTATAGAATGTAAAAAAGGGTCTTCTAACAAAGTCACATTTTTTTTTTTATTAAATAATTATATAGGTATAACATCGGATGTGATTTCACAATATTATCTGGT
>JARACY010004668.1:0-25718 GCA_029255725.1 Scrobipalpa atriplicella | reverse complement strand
TACAGGTGTAAAATCATGGGACTGCGGAGTGATTGAAAAACGTGCGTACATACATACAATCACGCCTTTATCCCTAATAGGGTAGGGAAAAGAACAAAGTTACATCCTGAACACTCTCGAGATATATCGTACCCTCGTCTCTGTGAGCAGAATTAAGTTACTACCGTGTTTCGTGTAAAAAAGACTGAAAAGCAGCATTGTATGGAACCGCGTCGTTCCATACAAGGATAAGCTGAGACAGCTCCTTTTGCCTATGTAAGCATACTGTATCAGCTCATGTTCTAGTTCTAGTTTATTATGTAATTTTGGCAATAAATTGATTTTTTATTTATTTATTATTTATTTATTTTTAAAAAATCGGGTGTTTATTTTCTATACACTTCTTTGAAGCCGTATTTCTGGCTTTTATTGACCTGGAAAAGTACGAGCAAAGAATATCCTAAATCAGGCACAAAACTAAACAGTAACTTATATGGTTCTAGTAAAAGAATGCTTATAAAGCACTAATGCCAAATGAACCCCGAACTAAATCCCACATCTGAACTTCCAACTTTAACAATTATCCCGAGTGCAGTGCAACTAGGGTGCAAAGTGCATTATTTCTCAACGTGACACCAGCAGTCCAGCTTTACGAAATAGAGACGCATTTGTGAGTGGGGCACACACTCACTAAATGGAGTGTGTATTAATACAGGATTTTTTATTATTTTAATCTCAGGAAAACTATATAAATAAATATGCATAGATATTATAATATCTGATGTTCGTTTGTAACTGTAAAAGGTTGAAGTAAGTATTAGAGGAATAATAGACCAATTTTATATTTCTTTCTAAAAACTAATATGGGCACTATAGTTATATCAAAAAGTACTTCATACGGTAAAATATAAGTACCAATTCCTATCGAAAACGTTACTAGGTTTAGGTACTCTTAAAGGCGACTTTTGTTGTACCTATAACTGAGTTTCTTTTAATATTTTTCAGCCAGTGCTCACATCTACAAGAACCGAAGTGACACCAAAGCACACATTAGGAACTGAAAACTGAGGTGACTCGGTGACGCGGACGTTCCATTAAAGTTACGGTCTATTCACACCGGGAAGCGACGCGACGCGACGCGACGCGCACTTTTCGAGTACAATAAGTATAGTATATATACCTATATGCAAAAAGATGACATTTCATTATAATTCCTAGCAATGACGTCACAGGTGTTAACTTTTGTATTTAAAGAGTATATCTGTTGATTTGCGTAGTCGGGGTTTTAAAACTTCCGTTGAATGATAGTTGGTCTATTGACTAGAGTAGTCTGGTTCTGATTGGTGAAGTCGCAAACACCTTTTCTATTGGTCACTTAAATAAAGTAGTGGGAGTAGAGGGGATTTCAAGTGGGATACCAGTTTTGGGTTTCGAGGGCAGTTCAGTTATCTTTGGGGCGTAGAAGTTATCGGTCGGTCTTGCTGAAACTCTGTCAGTCCTAATAATTTCAATCGTGCGTTATATTTTAAAAAGTGCATTTAAAATAAAAGTGTTAAAAGTGGTTCCTGGTTTTATTCCTGCGTGGAGTTAACACATCAGAAGTTGGATTCTTATCCAGTGCCCACAAATTCAGGTCAGTTATATCTGTATATTCACGTACTTTTAGAATCGTTATTTTTACATTTAAAATTCTTCTTTCGGTTTAACATTGAAGTGGTCAAACTGAACAAGTGTTTTTTTTTTTTTTCTTTTTTTCCTCAAAAGTAATTTTTATTATTATTTTTAAGAAAAATAATAGAAGTACCCACGTCTAAATTCAATTTATGTAAAATAAGTTAAATCATTCTTTACATACTATTTTTTTTAATAAAAAAATAAAGTAAAAATAAAAATAAAAAAAACTATCACAGCTACAAAAGAATTATAGTAATTAAATTCTATTCTTATTTCATTCGGAAGAAAAATAAATCAAATTTTAAATTTGAACATTTCATTTTGATTTGCCAACACAAAAAAAAAATGCAATTTACTTTTATTAATAACAAACAAGAAAAAAAAAGAAAAAAAAAAAAAACACTTGTTCAGTTTGACCACTTCAATGTTAAACCGAAAGAAGAATTTTAAATGTAAAAATAACGATTCTAAAAGTACGTGAATATACAGATATAACTGACCTGAATTTGTGGGCACTGGATAAGAATCCAACTTCTGATGTGTTAACTCCACGCAGGAATAAAACCAGGAACCACTTTTAACACTTTTATTTTAAATGCACTTTTTAAAATATAACGCACGATTGAAATTATTAGGACTGACAGAGTTTCAGCAAGACCGACCGATAACTTCTACGCCCCAAAGATAACTGAACTGCCCTCGAAACCCAAAACTGGTATCCCACTTGAAATCCCCTCTACTCCCACTACTTTATTTAAGTGACCAATAGAAAAGGTGTTTGCGACTTCACCAATCAGAACCAGACTACTCTAGTCAATAGACCAACTATCATTCAACGGAAGTTTTAAAACCCCGACTACGCAAATCAACAGATATACTCTTTAAATACAAAAGTTAACACCTGTGACGTCATTGCTAGGAATTATAATGAAATGTCATCTTTTTGCATATAGGTATATATACTATACTTATTGTACTCGAAAAGTGCGCGTCGCGTCGCGTCGCGTCGCTTCCCGGTGTGAATAGACCGTAACTTTAATGGAACGTCCGCGTCACCGAGTCACCTCAGTTTTCAGTTCCTAATGTGTGCTTTGGTGTCACTTCGGTTCTTGTAGATGTGAGCACTGGCTGAAAAATATTAAAAGAAACTCAGTTATAGGTACAACAAAAGTCGCCTTTAAGAGTACCTAAACCTAGTAACGTTTTCGATAGGAATTGGTACTTATATTTTACCGTATGAAGTACTTTTTGATATAACTATAGTGCCCATATTAGTTTTTAGAAAGAAATATAAAATTGGTCTATTATTCCTCTAATACTTACTTCAACCTTTTACAGTTACAAACGAACATCAGATATTATAATATCTATGCATATTTATTTATATAGTTTTCCTGAGATTAAAATAATAAAAAATCCTGTATTAATACACACTCCATTTAGTGAGTGTGTGCCCCACTCACAAATGCGTCTCTATTTCGTAAAGCTGGACTGCTGGTGTCACGTTGAGAAATAATGCACTTTGCACCCTAGTTGCACTGCACTCGGGATAATTGTTAAAGTTGGAAGTTCAGATGTGGGATTTAGTTCGGGGTTCATTTGGCATTAGTGCTTTATAAGCATTCTTTTACTAGAACCATATAAGTTACTGTTTAGTTTTGTGCCTGATTTAGGATATTCTTTGCTCGTACTTTTCCAGGTCAATAAAAGCCAGAAATACGGCTTCAAAGAAGTGTATAGAAAATAAACACCCGATTTTTTAAAAATAAATAAATAATAAATAAATAAAAAATCAATTTATTGCCAAAATTACATAATAAACTAGAACTAGAACATGAGCTGATACAGTATGCTTACATAGGCAAAAGGAGCTGTCTCAGCTTATCCTTGTATGGAACGACGCGGTTCCATACAATGCTGCTTTTCAGTCTTTTTTACACGAAACACGGTAGTAACTTAATTCTGCTCACAGAGACGAGGGTACGATATATCTCGAGAGTGTTCAGGATGTAACTTTGTTCTTTTCCCTACCCTATTAGGGATAAAGGCGTGATTGTATGTATGTACGCACGTTTTTCTATCACTCCCAGTCCAGCATGGAAGTTTAAATACCTACTTATACAGGGTGTAAAAAAGGACTGCGTTAGTTAGTTTGAAAAACGTGCGTACATACATACAATCACGCCTTTATCCCTAATAGGGTAGGGAAAAGAACAAAGTTACATCCTGAACACTCTCGAGATATATCGTACCCTCGTCTCTGTGAGCAGAATTAAGTTACTACCGTGTTTCGTGTAAAAAAGACTGAAAAGCAGCATTGTATGGAACCGCGTCGTTCCATACAAGGATAAGCTGAGACAGCTCCTTTTGCCTATGTAAGCATACTGTATCAGCTCATGTTCTAGTTCTAGTTTATTATGTAATTTTGGCAATAAATTGATTTTTTATTTATTTATTATTTATTTATTTTTAAAAAATCGGGTGTTTATTTTCTATACACTTCTTTGAAGCCGTATTTCTGGCTTTTATTGACCTGGAAAAGTACGAGCAAAGAATATCCTAAATCAGGCACAAAACTAAACAGTAACTTATATGGTTCTAGTAAAAGAATGCTTATAAAGCACTAATGCCAAATGAACCCCGAACTAAATCCCACATCTGAACTTCCAACTTTAACAATTATCCCGAGTGCAGTGCAACTAGGGTGCAAAGTGCATTATTTCTCAACGTGACACCAGCAGTCCAGCTTTACGAAATAGAGACGCATTTGTGAGTGGGGCACACACTCACTAAATGGAGTGTGTATTAATACAGGATTTTTTATTATTTTAATCTCAGGAAAACTATATAAATAAATATGCATAGATATTATAATATCTGATGTTCGTTTGTAACTGTAAAAGGTTGAAGTAAGTATTAGAGGAATAATAGACCAATTTTATATTTCTTTCTAAAAACTAATATGGGCACTATAGTTATATCAAAAAGTACTTCATACGGTAAAATATAAGTACCAATTCCTATCGAAAACGTTACTAGGTTTAGGTACTCTTAAAGGCGACTTTTGTTGTACCTATAACTGAGTTTCTTTTAATATTTTTCAGCCAGTGCTCACATCTACAAGAACCGAAGTGACACCAAAGCACACATTAGGAACTGAAAACTGAGGTGACTCGGTGACGCGGACGTTCCATTAAAGTTACGGTCTATTCACACCGGGAAGCGACGCGACGCGACGCGACGCGCACTTTTCGAGTACAATAAGTATAGTATATATACCTATATGCAAAAAGATGACATTTCATTATAATTCCTAGCAATGACGTCACAGGTGTTAACTTTTGTATTTAAAGAGTATATCTGTTGATTTGCGTAGTCGGGGTTTTAAAACTTCCGTTGAATGATAGTTGGTCTATTGACTAGAGTAGTCTGGTTCTGATTGGTGAAGTCGCAAACACCTTTTCTATTGGTCACTTAAATAAAGTAGTGGGAGTAGAGGGGATTTCAAGTGGGATACCAGTTTTGGGTTTCGAGGGCAGTTCAGTTATCTTTGGGGCGTAGAAGTTATCGGTCGGTCTTGCTGAAACTCTGTCAGTCCTAATAATTTCAATCGTGCGTTATATTTTAAAAAGTGCATTTAAAATAAAAGTGTTAAAAGTGGTTCCTGGTTTTATTCCTGCGTGGAGTTAACACATCAGAAGTTGGATTCTTATCCAGTGCCCACAAATTCAGGTCAGTTATATCTGTATATTCACGTACTTTTAGAATCGTTATTTTTACATTTAAAATTCTTCTTTCGGTTTAACATTGAAGTGGTCAAACTGAACAAGTGTTTTTTTTTTTTTCTTTTTTTTTCTTGTTTGTTATTAATAAAAGTAAATTGCATTTTTTTTTTGTGTTGGCAAATCAAAATGAAATGTTCAAATTTAAAATTTGATTTATTTTTCTTCCGAATGAAATAAGAATAGAATTTAATTACTATAATTCTTTTGTAGCTGTGATAGTTTTTTTTATTTTTATTTTTACTTTATTTTTTTATTAAAAAAAATAGTATGTAAAGAATGATTTAACTTATTTTACATAAATTGAATTTAGACGTGGGTACTTCTATTATTTTTCTTAAAAATAATAATAAAAATTACTTTTGAGGAAAAAAAGAAAAAAAAAAAAAACACTTGTTCAGTTTGACCACTTCAATGTTAAACCGAAAGAAGAATTTTAAATGTAAAAATAACGATTCTAAAAGTACGTGAATATACAGATATAACTGACCTGAATTTGTGGGCACTGGATAAGAATCCAACTTCTGATGTGTTAACTCCACGCAGGAATAAAACCAGGAACCACTTTTAACACTTTTATTTTAAATGCACTTTTTAAAATATAACGCACGATTGAAATTATTAGGACTGACAGAGTTTCAGCAAGACCGACCGATAACTTCTACGCCCCAAAGATAACTGAACTGCCCTCGAAACCCAAAACTGGTATCCCACTTGAAATCCCCTCTACTCCCACTACTTTATTTAAGTGACCAATAGAAAAGGTGTTTGCGACTTCACCAATCAGAACCAGACTACTCTAGTCAATAGACCAACTATCATTCAACGGAAGTTTTAAAACCCCGACTACGCAAATCAACAGATATACTCTTTAAATACAAAAGTTAACACCTGTGACGTCATTGCTAGGAATTATAATGAAATGTCATCTTTTTGCATATAGGTATATATACTATACTTATTGTACTCGAAAAGTGCGCGTCGCGTCGCGTCGCGTCGCTTCCCGGTGTGAATAGACCGTAACTTTAATGGAACGTCCGCGTCACCGAGTCACCTCAGTTTTCAGTTCCTAATGTGTGCTTTGGTGTCACTTCGGTTCTTGTAGATGTGAGCACTGGCTGAAAAATATTAAAAGAAACTCAGTTATAGGTACAACAAAAGTCGCCTTTAAGAGTACCTAAACCTAGTAACGTTTTCGATAGGAATTGGTACTTATATTTTACCGTATGAAGTACTTTTTGATATAACTATAGTGCCCATATTAGTTTTTAGAAAGAAATATAAAATTGGTCTATTATTCCTCTAATACTTACTTCAACCTTTTACAGTTACAAACGAACATCAGATATTATAATATCTATGCATATTTATTTATATAGTTTTCCTGAGATTAAAATAATAAAAAATCCTGTATTAATACACACTCCATTTAGTGAGTGTGTGCCCCACTCACAAATGCGTCTCTATTTCGTAAAGCTGGACTGCTGGTGTCACGTTGAGAAATAATGCACTTTGCACCCTAGTTGCACTGCACTCGGGATAATTGTTAAAGTTGGAAGTTCAGATGTGGGATTTAGTTCGGGGTTCATTTGGCATTAGTGCTTTATAAGCATTCTTTTACTAGAACCATATAAGTTACTGTTTAGTTTTGTGCCTGATTTAGGATATTCTTTGCTCGTACTTTTCCAGGTCAATAAAAGCCAGAAATACGGCTTCAAAGAAGTGTATAGAAAATAAACACCCGATTTTTTAAAAATAAATAAATAATAAATAAATAAAAAATCAATTTATTGCCAAAATTACATAATAAACTAGAACTAGAACATGAGCTGATACAGTATGCTTACATAGGCAAAAGGAGCTGTCTCAGCTTATCCTTGTATGGAACGACGCGGTTCCATACAATGCTGCTTTTCAGTCTTTTTTACACGAAACACGGTAGTAACTTAATTCTGCTCACAGAGACGAGGGTACGATATATCTCGAGAGTGTTCAGGATGTAACTTTGTTCTTTTCCCTACCCTATTAGGGATAAAGGCGTGATTGTATGTATGTACGCACGTTTTTCAAACTAACTAACGCAGTCCTTTTTTACACCCTGTATAAGTAGGTATTTAAACTTCCATGCTGGACTGGGAGTGATAGAAAAACGTAGAATGTGCCAGCTGCATCTCCTCCCGTGCATGCTGTAAAAACCAGCTAAGGGATTCGAAGATTTCAGTGTATTGCAATTTAGGCGATGAGCTGACAACCCGTCACTATAGCAATATACATAACCATCATCAGTATTAGCCCTCGAAACTAGTCAGACGTGGCGGAACAACCTATGTTTTGGTCGTTTTTGCTCTGCCTACCCCATTAGGGATAAAGGCGTGATTATATGTATGTATGTATGCATGTATAAGTAGGTATTTAATAAGGTAGAGCAAGTAGAGTTCCACGGATCCCCGTCTTCCATAGATTCACAACTGTAACTTGGTGGAGTATTCCAATCAATCGAAGTGTCGGCATACGTCAGCGAAGGAGGAATGCTCATCATCCGTACAGGATATCGATATGAAATAACTCGCACTGTCACGAGTTGGACTTACGGTGTTATAATCTTAGGCCCGTATTTATAATCAGCTCTCAAGAGTGACAGCGAGTTTGAGTTCGTATCAGAAACGTCATTCCAATACAAAATGACCTGTCAAATCCACACTCAATATTGCTCTCAATCTTGAGATAGCTTTATAAATACGAGCCTTAGTTATCACCATGGACGAATAAAACAAAGAGGACTGACAACCTTCCTCATAAACTGCGTACACCGCTACTTAGCAATGCCATCTATTGACATTTGCAAAATATTGTGTAAACATAAATATGTATTGAAATTTAGATTTTTTAAACAGCATTTCTCATTGTGTATTTCTACTTTAAAAATCTTAAAAAATTATTTGGTTCAAGTTGTTATTGAATTTATTCAATTTTATGACCTATATTAACGACGGACTCTTCGAACAATATGCCAGCGCCATCTAGGTTTTGCTCGCATTTTGACCTTTTATAGAGTATCGAGGTACGTTCTCTAGTATGGCGGTTGTCAGTCCCCTAGAGTAGTTAGTCCATGTTATCACGGAGTAAGTTCTTAGGATCAAGTGCTTCGCTGATCGAGGTGGTCATTTTGTATGGGAAAGTTTTTTTTTTATTTCCTGAAATAAAATTCCTGGCGTACGGTGTTCAGTTTAGTTGACTGAGCAATATCGCAATATCCCTATCAGTTTGCGGGAAACTGTCCATTACACTCCGTACAATCACTTTATTGTTTTTACGGCAGCATGATTTTACTTCCATGCTGGACTGGGAGTGATAGAAAAACATAGAATGTGCCAGCTGCATCTCCTCCCGTGCATTCTGTAAAAATCAGCTAAGAGAATCATGGGTTTCAGTGTATTGCAATTTAGGCGATGGGCTGACAACCCGTCACTATAGCAATATACATAATCATCATCCGTATTAGTCCTCGAAACTTGTCAGACGTGGCGGAACAACCTATGTTTAGGTCGTTTTTGCTCTGCCTACCCCATAAAGGCGTGATTTTATGTATGTATGTAAATTGGAACTACAAAAATACCGAAGAATACTCAGTTATTTGCGTTATTTTATTCAACAAACAAACACACCTACTTATACAAACAAAGTGTACAACCAAGAACAAACCAGCATTGAGTATTGACAAGCATTCAGTATAGAAGCGAACCCTCTTCACAGTGAGAAATCAGGTGACTACTCCCATTATGAAGAGACACAACGGGCGAGAATGATACCGCCCAGCCATTGTAAACTATCGCAGATAGCAGATAGCGGGTTCCGATGTGTATGACGGTAAACTATTTCATGGGTAGAATGTTACAGTGTCAATAACGCATTTAGTATTGGGAGGTAGATTTATTTTCAAGGGCAGATTAACATCCTTCAGGCTGGTACAGTCAACAACGCCTCTAGGGTAACACGGCCGCTCCAAACCGATAAAGTTTTCTCGGGTAATTGTTTATACTTTTTCATGAAATTTCGTGTAGTTATGCAGGTTATTAAACTGTACAAGTATATAAAATTTTATCTAAATTATGTAAATAACCACCTGAGAAAACTCCATTGCTTTGGAGCCTGCAGCAGCCCTGTTACCCTAAAGGCGTTGTTGACGTACAATTAACTTATGAATGAGATTTTGATACCGTCGTAGAGCGTTGCTACGAGATCGCTACGGCGTAGCAGCGTATAGCTTGAAAGTGCTTAATTTGTCATGTTCGACTTATTTAAAACTAGCTTTCCGCCCCGCGGTTTCACCCACGGATAATAAGTTTATCAGTTGGAATGAGTTATTTTCCCGAGGTTTAGGCGTGAAAGGGCAACACACAGAGTAGTTTATGTGCTGAGTGGTTGACATACCTTTCCTTTGGCGTTTTTCAATCGAGACCAACTTAATTTGCAGCCCATAAATTGCTTTTTCTATACAACTTGGCAGAGATTTAAATTTGGAAACAGCAGATTATAAATTTGTCACAAAAATTATTGTTTTTTATTTCAAAATTTGAATTTCTGTCAAGTTGTAAAGGAAAAGCAATCTGCAAAACAAGTTGGTATCCATTTGCCCTTGAAAAGGAAAAGACCTATAAGTAATAAACATCGCTATGACGTGTACATAAGAAAGACTATACTAATTTCGTCACACTGTCCGCATCTTCGGTAGCATGGTTGGTAGTGCAATGGGCCGGCAATCCAGAGGCGCAGGTTCGAATCCAGCCTGAGGTCGTGACCCGAGGCGAATTTATTATTTTCTTTCTTTCATATTTATATCCCATAAGTAATAGTTTATACAAAGTTTATGAATTTGTGTGTTTGGCGAAGATACCTGGTTTCGTTCCGTTTATCTAAATCCGTAGGCGCCTGTAACAAAGCTTTATTCATACCAACAACTCTTGAATTTTTACAAAACGGTAAATACTTTCAGCTGAAATGGACGTCCATATTCAGCATACCGCATACTTCAGAACTCAGAATGCTCGTACAGATCTAGAATTTATTTCAGAGGGAATTTTGTGTTGTTCTCATGTAACATGTAGGTATTGGTCCTTTAGGACCATTTTGTCGATTTCCTAAAATGTAATGGACATGTTTTATTTTGGATAGAATTTTGTAACTACTTTATGTATATTTAAAAAAAAAAATTGGCTCTAAGTTAATGCCTTGGACAGCATGTTAAAGCATTATGACAAGTCAAATCATCAAATCACTATCAGATTACTCCTACTAAAGAAGAATCCAAGAATAAATATAACCTTTTGCTAAGGACAGCTCTTGTATTTATAACTTTCGCAAGAAGTACAAATAATAGATTTAGGCTCGTATTTATAAAGCCATCTCAAGATTGAGAGCGATATTGAGTGCGGATTTGACAGGTAATTTTGTATTGGAATGACGTTTCTGATACGAACTCAAACTCGCTGTCACTCTTGAGAGCTGATTATAAATACGGGCCTAAGGGTGTTTTTATCAATCATTCGAAAAATGGAAAAGTAGGCAAAAATACGATTCTATAGACGGCATAAGTTGGTTCGGTGCGACCACCAGACCAAATCAGGTAAGAGATGTTCAAAAATTGTGTCACAATCACAATTCATATAAAACATCCCACACCACAAAGTATGAAAAGTAGGTGATCGATGTCAAAATTTCAGCCAATTTAACTGAAACCACTTTTTTATACTTCGTGGTAAGGATGTTCTTTGAGAAAAACTATTCAGTTTTATATGTAAGAAACCAAACGTAAAATATCTACATACATCCATAACGTCACGCCTCTTTCCCGGAGGGGTAGGCAGAGATCACATCCTTCCAAAAAAAAAAAAAACTCCCTTCATTAATTGAAGGGGCCGGGGCCGATCGAATCCTGTCGTCAATATAGTTCACAGGATGTTTCAAGTTTCACGTGACCAATGCGAGGTGTCAAAGGTATCCGTGTACCCGTGTCATGCGAGCAGCAATCTGACAAGTGTCAGTGTGACCTTCAAGGTTGATGTATCCTGATCATATTGGTGGAAATGTGATGATTGTAAAACGAGATTTCTCGTAGTCTCAAATAAAAATGACAGAAGAAAAATACGTTTGCATTTGCTATAGGTATAGTATGAATGAATATAAAAAAACTGTTCTAATAATAAGATATTTGTTTGATATCGATCGTTACACTAACTTAACCGATTGTAAAAGAAAATGTCTACGCACTCTGCCCATGTAATGCAACTGAACAACTTCTCCAAAGGAACATGAGTTAAAATAAAAATGAATTGTTTTCCATACTAAATGAGCCATGTCATGCATTTTGAATGAGACGTATTTTTTCTTTTTCGGCGTCTGTTTCTTGGGAAATGCTATTCAGTTTCATGGTCAGATTCACATTATTCAGCATTATACTTTCTCTGTTACACGTTCTATAAAACGTAGTCTTCCATAAAATAAAGATTGTACCCAGTACCTAATGTAGTCACGGTGTAGTCTCATGAGAATATCCCCATAAAAGTGGGGTCCAGCAGTAAAAAGCAAAGCTTGTTCTAAGGGTCGCCTTTCCAGCCGCAAATGCATTTTTAAAATCATTTACACACCTCTGCATTATTATATCAACATAATGTATCAAGGAACTTGCGTTTAAAGCAAGAAAATAATCCCAAGGGATTTAAAGTTGTATGGAAATCCTTAATAGCCCAAGGGTTATTATGTGATTTGAATTTGGAATGTCATGTGAACTACTAAGAAAATAATTTTCAGAAAAAAAAAATATGGCTGTGTGTGTATTAAAACTGTTGCCACACTCGCCTTCTGCGCCTCCCGGCGAGTGTAAAAAGGCTGTATGACTAGTTATCTGTATGTGCTCTTTGCTTTGTATAAAAAAAAGAAACTAAAAAAAAGAAAACGCGGTTTGATTTTGCAAAAGTTTTTCTCTCATTGATTATTACTTCCATTTCGTAAATTGTCGAGTGAAATTAATATTTTGACTCCAGAAGACATTGTGACTAGTATTTTATCGTATTTTGTTATTTATGTTGAATATGTTAAATACGATCAATTCGTTTTTTGGAAAAATACGTAGGTAGTGGATTGTGAACGTGAAGTGTAGTTCAGTGAGTGTGAATTGACTTTCGGATCTGTTGCTTCTGGTATGTTTTCAATATTTATTTATGTATCAATATTACATGATTAGGTATATTTCTGAGCTTTATTATCTTACAGACGCCTGCCACCGTCTAAGTAATCTGTGCAGTAGGTGTGTAAAATATAGTATGCTCCTCGGGAATAAATGTGTCTTCGCCTTGGGCAGACTTGAATCCCTCGCTACATTCAGGATTCTTGTCATAATTCCCTCGCTTCGCTCAGGAATTAAAGATTTAATTCCCTCGCTGCGCTCGGGAATTAATCCTAGAATCCTTCATTCCGCTCAGGATTCAATATGCTGCCCGTGACGTTAGACACTGCTTTATTCCCTCGTTGCCTAATATACTATTTTGTAGTCCCCAAGATTAAATAGGGACAAAAATCTTTGCATGTATAAAACTTGCACGAAATCTGACCCTTGTTGTGTTTTGTAAACCTTCTTTCTTTTTGTTTGGTTTTTCAATGTTTTGTTCTATTTCCTTTTTTTAACCGACTTCCAAAAAAAAAGGAGGCGGTTCTCAATTCGTCGTGAACTTTTATTATTGTAATATTATAATTTATAAAATATATACCACATTTCGAAATCATTTTCTTATCGAATGTACTGTGAAGTGAAAATAAGCAAATCGTACCTGGTAGTGCAGTTCGTTGTTAACTGCACTACTAGTAGTGCAGCTAGTAGTGTGGTTTACAACAAGGGATTGTTTCGTCGTTACTGGAATAGTGAATTAGTTAATCAATAGCTTTTTTGTGAAATCACATTTGTTACCTATTTTATATTTTGAGCTTCAGACTTCAGGAGAGTTGTTTTTCGTCATTTAACATATTATTACGTGAATTAGCGTGGGATGTTTTCAATGCTGAATGTCTATGAAGACGGGGCATGGCATTTAAGAAGCGGTTCGGTGCCGGTGCGTCGCCGGTGCGCCGATTTTATATGTAATTTACGTCTTCGCAGCGCAGCTTGATTTGAAGTTATACAAAAACGACGCACGCGCGACACACCGGCACCGCACCGCTTCCTATTTGCCATGCGCCTGACCGCTTTGTAAAATAAAACGTCGCTAGTTTTCAAAGCAAAAGAATAATGAACATTTACAATGTAATAGGTAATACGCGGTAATAATAGAAGAATGCGTCTTTCAACTTGACAATATAGGCATAAAAAAGCAAGTTCCATTCAAAGTAATATCACACCTTCAAGACGAATAAAATCAAGTTTCAGTGACAAAAGTATGGAAAATCGGCGACATATCTACGATAACCCTCATCTCATACGTTGACAAGTGAGAGGTATCCAATGTTCTTTTTCGCCAATAGTAATTTGTAATGTAACCTTATCGTAGGCATACGTTGTAGAAAAGGTAAGACTTTTTCAGAAAGATAGGCTATCGGCAGCGCTATGTGTCACATTATCTATATCTAAATTCGCAGGGTATTTTATTGGAAAATTGAGATAGTAGAAGGCTGTTTATATCTAGTGACTTGTTATAAAAAAAACTGTAAAATTACTGAGCTGAAAGACTTTTACTAAGCTGGCTCAGCGACTCAAGGAGTATCTTCGAAAGGTACAATATCATCCGATATATCCCAAATAACCAATTCTAACTGACTGATCCCGCTCTGACAACTCATCCCCGCACTGACAAGAAGTGTCAACCTGGGAATGCAACTCACAAAGGTAATGTCGCCGCGCCCATAAGTAATCTGTGGTAATGTGGCCGTTCGGGGAGTGGCCTTTCGGGGAATTGGACTTTCATGGTAGTGGTCGTTTGAGGAAAATGGCCGATCGAGGAAGTTGTCTTTCAGGGAATTGGCCGTTCGTAGGAAATGGTCCTTCGTTGCCGGATTCCAACTTTTTCTACTGGTCGTGTAGATTTCGTTTGACTTGACCTGATGAACCTGAGTTTTTAAACCTCCTATTAGTAATATAACAGCTACTTAATAGGCCTCTGACAATCTGGACATCTAAATTTTAATTTTAAGCATTTTTTTTTCAAGTTTCAAGGCAACGAGATAAACCCTTTTACATTCGTCGGTAAACGAAACGTACCGAACATTATTTTCTTCGCAACAAAGTTTCAGCTATTTTAGCGGTTACGGCCGACTGGCACGTCGTGTAATAACAGTTACCTTTATGTCGAGTAGACGCGTAAATTTAAAAGTAGTGTCGCATAAAACAGAGTTCGACACTTCACGTTTGGCCCGCCACGTTATTCACGTGCTACACGTCAGCGGTACCCAAACTGGGCGAGCTTTTCAACGAATAGATCGGAAGTTTGGCTATTTTTGTTTGTTGTTTCCCAATATGTGCTAACTTCAACTGTGTGTGATACGCTTGGTTACATTTTTGTTAAAACCTGCTGGCTAATATAAAAATTCTTTCGTCCAATTCTCGTATTTTTACTCACTATGCACTCAAATCGATTTTTCCAATGTAACAAATTGCCCTTACACAGCCCAGCACTTACGAGTTCAAAGTTTTCAGTTGCTTGGTATATTGTAATAACTTAATAACATTATTTATTGTAACATGAAATGGACATTGTTTACATGATATCTAAATTATGATAGCGGTACTCAATCTGGGTCAATTTTACTTCACAGAAGACTCACAGATGGTAAAATTTGATTTGATTTGATTTGGTGAGAATAATGCTTTTTACAAAAAATACATTGCTAAAAGTAAATGTCGTGCGATCACTCATGTTTTTTTAACTCTTTGATTAGTTCTCGCGTATATTTTCATCGAGAAATCCGGTCAAAACAACTTCAATTTTCATCTTATTTCCGACTCCGCTCTGATTTATTAACGTCACTTTGACAGTTGGCAAATTGCATTTCTTTCTGTTTTCCTGCTCTGATTTATTTATGAATACGGGACATTTTGATTTCCGCTTGTAATTTTATGCACATTACTTATAATAGTTAGTCATCGTCTTTATGTGTCCATGTATCACAAATTATATTTTATTTCATAACATAGAATTCTGTAATTGAACGACAGAGTAGATAGGTATATCTGCCTTCTGAATAGTGGATTTTAGGTTACATTGGCCTCGATTCGTAAACAGTTTCAAATTAACTAATTTAAGTTTAGTCCTGTCACTTTCTAAAATTTAATAGAGACAGCATCACAACAGCTGATTATAATTGTGTCAAACTGAAGTATAACGCTCAAAATAAGTCAAATTAAGTTGTGATGTGGAAGGCTTCCGACTAAAATGCGTTTCGTTTCGTGCATTCGATCTATGTGACAGGTTTATAATAAGTCCGTCTGTACTGCCATCCTTTTCTGTTCGCTCGAGATGGAAAGTGACAGGACTAAACTTAAATAAGTTAAGTTAGTTCTGTAACCAAATCGGCAGCTATCATTCTTAGTAAAAAACTAAAATGATGAATAAAGCAAGTAAAGTCATTTACTTATTTATTATGTAAGTACTATTTTATTACAACGATACTATGTTTGAGTACCCCTGGCCTGTCTACTTATTTTATTACTCCTGAGACATCAGTCGGGTGGAGCGAATTTTCTTAAAGGCATCAGGTAAGTACTTTTAGCATCAGAAATACGCGTGTATACTACTCAGCCAAGAGTGAGTAGCAATACGTCAATTTAGGTCCGTATTTATAATCAGCTCTCAAGAGTGACAGCGAGTTTGAGTTCGTATCAGAAATGTCATCCCAGTACAAAATTACCTGTCAAATTCGCACTCAAATACGAGCCTTAGTTTCTACTGTAATGTAAATAGGAACCGAATAAGATGTTTTATTGGACACAAACTTTTATCTGCTGTTTCGTAGTTTGAACCTCTGTCAAGTTGCAAAAAAACTCAATTTATTAGCCACAAATCACTTTGCATAGAGATGTGTGCACAGTATACCTACGCACACTAAGACGTGTGCAATGTGCAAGTGCAAAGTGCAGGGAAATGGACATCCAGGGAATAGACATTCCGGGACTTGTCACCGAGTGGACTTTCCGGTAACTCGACCTTCCGTGACTGAGGGGTCAAAACTTTATGGTGAAGAAGAATATCTGTATACTCTCTACTGCTTTACAATGTAATTTATCTAGATTTGGATCTAGCCAGCGTTTGGATCGTCAGCGAAACACGAAATATTAATTTAGTTCAGCTGAGTTCAGCTTCGGAATCCATCCAGGGGTGTAGTCAGAAATATGTTCAATTTATTTTATTGGGAGTAGAGTTCGTGTCTGGCTGGAGATTTTATTTTCGCGACTTTTAAAATAAATAAAAAACTCATGTTATAGATCTATGTAGCTAGAGCTGTGAATCGGGATAAATAAATAAATAAATCTATGAATTAAAACATAAAATGACCCAAAAACCAAATACTCCATGAAGTAGGTATCTTAAAAATAAAAAGACCTCTCGATTGAACTCAGGTTAGTTAGTGTATACCTAACCTGCCTATATTATATTTTATTATCTTTCTACATGTATCGTAGACAATCACTTCTATCATATTATCAAACTGTGATCTGTAAACTTTAATAACATTGCAAAGCAAGCCCAGATTTTAATTGAGAATTAAATAGGTAATTTCTTGTTTAATTTGAACGGAGGATTGGAGAGTACCCAATATATTTTGAACTAGTTTGTCAATTTTATTCTTCTGTTTCCTAGAAATATAAATAAAAATCTCTGAATTAGTGCCTGTCCACATAAAGCTCTCTACTATTTACAAGAACAATAACTCCAGCCAATTTACTACGCTCCTCTCGCGCGAGTAAGTCCATTTTACTACCGACCTAGATCCGACCCTGTCCGGTTCTTACCCTGCCATAACATAACTTGTATAACTTCGTACTTTTTCAAACAAACTGAGAAATATTAAATAAACAGGAAAATTTGGATACGCGAACTTTTGGGAACACTCTGATATGGTTTTCGGTTAACTTTGTTTTGTTTTATTCGATTTTTGTCTGAGTGTGTTTGAGGTTACCTTCGCAATAATAATTTAGGGTCGTATTTATAAAGCGATCTCAAGATTGGGAGCAATATTAAGTATGGATTTGACAGGCCGTTTTGTACTGAAATGACATTTCTGATACAAACTCAAACTCGCTGTCACTCTTGAGAGCTGATTATAAATACGGGCCTTAGTAGTAGTAATGGAAAGTTATCGAAAGGAGAAGATAGCATAAATACCAGTGTTTTTCGCATGCGTGGTTTGAAATAATTTTATCATTACCGAAAGTTCATAAAACTAATTGCATAATATTTTTTTAATAATAAAACTAGATAATTTCTATTGTTATGTTGTTTCATTTTAGTTTTTTAACGGAAGGACAAACAATAAAATAAAACTAAAGTGCTGTCCCAGCGAATCAAACGTACACAAGTAGTAATCAGGGTGTTTGCAAACACGACCAACAAACAACAGTAAGGCCCGTATTTATAATCAGCTCTCAAGAGTGACAGCGAGTTTGAGTTCGTATCAGAAATGTCATTTCAATACAAAACGACCTGTCAAATCCATACTTAATATTGCTCTCAATCTTGAGATCGCTTTATAAATATGAGCCTAACTGAGTTTACGGGGGGGAAACGAAACATACTGTTACCACTGTTACCAACCGAGTGACGTCACATCATGCACACACCATACCTTTCCAGTCTTTTAAGGGGGGTAAAGTCGGCAAAAGGCTGCTTTTGAGTGCCTACTAAACGATTAAAGTAAAAATCCTAAAAAATAAGTACGTAACCGCTACGCCGTAGACCTACTAGTTTTTTTAGCATTATATTTTCAGTTTCACTATATTCTTACAAACACAGAGACAATCAATAATTGAGTCTTTTCAAATACTTAGTACAAAGTTACCTAAAGGTCGAATATAAGTTGAAAAATCGATGGTCATGTTGTAAAGATTCGGCACTTGGCACCCTTTTCAATATTGTCCTGTGCCCTCTTCCGACTTCTGTCACAGTTTCTGAGGCCCTTTTGTTATATTCAGTGTCTGAAACTTGGTATTGATGATATCCGAGGTTGAGTGGCGTGACCTTACCTTTGGAGCCAGAGCAGTTATAATAATCCCAACCGATTTCTGTGTCGGTGGCTAATCTCCCAGAGAGCAACCATGCGCGGGACTAGTTTTTAGTTCCCAAGTGTTTGCGTAACACGCACGCACTCTCTATTCCTTCAATCTCTTGTTCTGAAGGGACAGATTGACTGACACGTTCAAAGAGAAATCAGGCGCAGGACTGACTATTTACAACATGGTAGCCTACGGTCTATCTAACTTCTAGTGTACCAACTAGACGACACAAAATAACCTATGGCAGCTGCTAGCAGTGACTAGATGTTGGCTGGAATAGATAGTTAGATAAACACTTATTTTCTACCCTGAATTCCCGTTTCGCGGGTTTCCTAATTTGCTTTGACAGCAAAAAGTATATTTGGTTTCTCAAAAGCTCCAACTCGTTAACATGTAAATGAAAATACTTCATGCGCGGGCATTTCCCTAGATAAATTTAAATGTTATTTATATGTACCGAATTGGAAGCCGTCCTTATTCGGGAGAACTTTTAATTGAAACTTAAGATGTCGTGTTGGGGGCCATGTTTTGTCCTGGTTTTCAAACTTTGTTCCGCCAAACGAGTTGTCGATTTTGTTTGGATGTTGCGCATTGATGCCTTTGGGTGATTCGAGTTTTGTGCGCTGATTAGGTTGTTTATTACTTCAAAACATGGAGACAGAAACACTTTTTTGCAGTGATGATGATGACACAACATTCTGCAAAAAAAAGTGTTTGTTACCTATGGCACAGTGTAATATATGAGTCTGACGTACGTCAGAACGTCAGACTATTGAATTATACTGTGCCTATGGGTAGGTATGGGTACCTATGAACGTACCTAGTCAAATTTTGGCTATGATACTGACAGATGACAGGAATTAAGCGATGACAGCTATAGTGGCGATCGCTCTCAGCTGAACAGATATCGCAGTCGCACTGTACTGGTGAATCGTATGTGATAATAACAACAAAATTTTAAGTAAAGATTTATTGATTGTATGCGCAGCTAACCCCGAATTGTCCCCATTCTCGAGTAAACGTGGAAATTTTAGGTTTACTAATACAAATCTATGGACATTCATATTGCTATTTACTGGGTCTTTGCATAACGTTGCTAAAACGTTGCATAAAGGTTGCAAAAGAACCAACAGGTGTTTCAAAAGTAAACCGCGTATATTTCGAGATCAGCAAAATGCAGGGTGTAATATAAGTTAACCACATGTTCTATTGATGATTCCAAACAACTTTCCCAAAGCAAAAAATAAAAAACTCGAAACAAAATTAAATGTCTTCTCAATACAAAGATGCTCTTTTCATGTGTAATTTTGTAAGGACTGGTAAAATTTGAATTCAAGCTAAAGTTTTTGTGCTTTTGGGAAGTTGTTTGTTATCATCAGTAGAACATGTGGTTTAGAGGAACATAGAACCTACTTTTTTTAAACCCTGTATAAATATAATACAGGCACAGATTCGCATAGTATCGGGGAACTTCTTAACAATGGCGGGTGCAGAAAGCTTTGTTTAAAGCTGCTGTGCAGTTTGCAATAAAAGCAAAAATAAACAAATATCAGCCAGCCATTGTACACGCTGCTGGGCATACTAAACAGGGCTGCGAGCTGCAGATTCTTGTACTAGCTTTTGATAATAATTGGCGCGATATAAAATGATGTTTTAGTTCAAACTGCTTGTATCTGTTAGTATTTTAACACATTTTGTTTATTTTTACTTCCATGATGCTGGACTGGGAGTTATAGAAAAACGTAGAATGTGCCAGCTGCATCTCCTCCCGGGCATGCTGTAAAAACCAGCTAATGGATTCAAGGGTTTTAATGTATTGCAATTTAGGCGATGGGCTGACAACCTGTCACTATAGCAATACACTTGACCATCTGAAATAACCCTTAAAACTTGTCAGACGTGGCGGAATGACCTTTCGGTCGTTTTCGCTCTGCCAACCCCATTAGGGATACAGGCGTGATTTTATGTATGTATGTATGTTGTTTATTTTATTGGCACTAGATATTTGTTTTACAAGACCCCAATGGGGATAAAAACGCAAAGCTAATTGCAGATGGCGCCACTGTTGAGTGTTCCAAAAGAGACCAATGAGAAGACACAAAACTGACATTGATATTGATATTGACAGATTACTGACCAATCACAGGAAAAAGGAACACTCAACAGTGGCGCCATTTAGTTCTCAGTTTTTAACATAGAATATGAACTTAGGTTTTTAGATACTTCCGCCCATTGTATGATGATTGTTGACAGCTCATATAAAATGAAATGAAACTCAAAAACTACTGGACGGATTGCAGAAATTCTTTCACCATTAGAAAGCTACGTTCACCCCGGAGTAACATAATGCAACTTTTCACTGCGCCAAAATATCTTATTCCCACGAGAAAACTCATCAAGCCAGGCTGACAGAAAGTGATAAAAATGCATGCATATGTCACGGGTAATGTCCGACGGCTGGGTAGTCTTAGGCTCGTATTATAAAGCGATCTCAAGATTGAGAGCAATATTAAGTATGGATTTGACAGATGATTTTGTACTGTAATGACATTTCTGATACGGAATCAAACTCGCTGTCACTCTTGAGAGCTGATTATAAATACGGGCCTTAAGATTACCCCATCCTACTTGGGTAAAGTTCGATAACTGATTCAGTTTAATTGAAATATCGGACTTTACCCACCAGCCCTGGATAGTGTCCAACATTACCCAACGCCGGCTAGGTAATCTTAAGACTTCCCACAGTACCCACTACCCAGCCGTCGAACATTACCAGTAACACATATATCCAAAATAGGAAAAATCATCATTCTATGTAGTTATTTTGGCAGGCAACCCTATACGGCCTCGTGCCGTCCTTTATGATGGACCTGCGTTCTGTATAATCTTGCGACCACTGATTATGACCACAAAACAAAAATCATACTAAAATAATCGTATAACAGAAAGGGTGTGAATCTGCCCATGAAACTGAACAACCTTTCACGGCCGTTTTTTTTATAAATATGAAAAGAAAGATATCTTTTTTAGTTTCGTAAAACAGTTACTTTGTTCATCGCTTAAAATCTACATCAATGTCGCTATGTTTTGTCTAACTTCTTAACGGAAACTCAAAAAAAGATTTATGATGGTGACGCAGTTGTTCTTACAAACAATATTAAGAATTGTTGTTGCTTCGTATTCGTATCTTTTTGATTTATGATTGCTTTATATTACAGAAGTTTTTTTTTCTACGTGATTACCTTCACGTAAATAAGAACTGTCTTTGATTCAGCTTATTCCGTCTTAGCCTGTAAAATACGACCTACACTAATAGATAGTGCTATCGATTCTTTGAGGGCACGACTTAACTTAATCTTGACTAAATTTTTTGTCGCCCCTTTCTGTTCACTCGTGATAGAAAATGATAGACTTTTTGCAACTACGAATTGCTGCCGGGTAAATTGGTAAGAACAGAAAAGTTGTTCAGTTTCATCAATAGAACACTGCCTTAAAATATTTGCACCTACCTAGATTATTATCATTCGATTGAATGCTTAGCATGATCATTGGCACAGAATATATAATAGTACTCATTGGTTATAATTTTGAAAACAAAATTTAGCGTTCGTTTTAATTTTAGTCCTAAATATTGCAACTAGATATGACATGTAATTAATAATCTTTGACCTTATATTATAGGTAGGTATACTACATTGTAATCAAATTCAAGGCCACCACAGGAATGAACCTACCAATTTCACACTCAAACGCCAAAGTACCGTTCTGTAGCCTTTGAATTTAGATAATTCTCGGGTCGGCTTAGATAATACTGGATTATTAATATTAATATCAAACGTGTGAGAGCGTGTTATTAATTCTCGTAACGTTTATACTCTGGGCGCTTTTCCACTAGACGGCACGGCACCGGCAACGGCGACGGCACGGTACAGTCGACGGTATCGTGGATGACATAATGTATGAAAATCAATGAAATTAATATGACACGCTTTTCCACTTGCCCGCACGGCACCGGCACGAACGAAACTGAACAACTTTCACTGGGAAATTCTTTCAGGAAATGAAAAATAAATTTGTTTTTCCATACAAATTGTATGATCGAGGTGTATGGTCATTTAGTATGGGAAAGTAAAAAAAAAACGTTTCTAAAAAAAAACCTGGTAAAAGTTGTTTAATTTCGTTGACTGGGCAAGCCCTATCAGTTTCTGGTATGCTGTTCCTCACGTATCGCAAAAACAGGTGTGTATTTCAAGTAAATTATAAAAAGGTCTAATAGAAGACAAGGTCTTTGGCAGTCCTTTGCGGAGCTTAGGTGCCCAGAACAAACATGGCAAATTTTATAAGGCAACCTTGAGAATAATCCTTTGTACAGTATACCGGATTTATCACATTACCAGCAGAGCCAGAGTCACTCAGGGGAAAGGGGAAGTGCAGTAGATTAGATTTCACGCGTTGGCTTCATTGACTTTGCTTCAAAACTGGGACAAAAGGCTAACGTTGGGAGGCTTTATTGAGAGAAAATAGAGTAGAATAATAACCTAAGTAATAGTTAAAATATCTCGTGTCCGTGTGTTTTTCTTTTTGCAAAAATAGTATAAAGGTTGCCTGGCAGAAATTGCTACCTTAGCAATAAGGCCGCCTATGTTGTACTTGTGTTATGTTGTTTGTGTATTACTGTGTATTTGTCTCCTTAAGTGCAATAAAGTATTTTGTATTGTATTGTATTGTATTATAAATAAAAGCATGCTTGCAAATATGCACTAAAAACAAGATATGCACACTGAAATTCTGAAAATACTGTAATAATAATAAATAATAAATATTTGGATTCACGTAATTTTTACGGTATTTTCTAATAATAACGCGTGTAACAAACTGATAGGGGTTGCTCAGTCAACAAAACTGAACAACTGTGACCAGGAAATTCTTTCGGAAAATGAAAAAAAAAGTGGGGATGTCAAAAAAAAACTTGATCTCCTGAATGAATTTCCTGGTGGAAGTTGTTCAGTTTGGCGATGTTAGTTCGTATTTTTGCCACGTTCATTTAGGCTCGTATTTATAAAGCTATCTCAACATTGAGAGCAATATTGAGTGCGGATTTGACAGGTGATTTTGTACTGGAATGACGTTTCTGATACGAACTTAAACTCGCTGTCACTCTTGAGAACTGATTATAAATACGGGCCTTGGTCGTAGTGTATTGATGAAAGACGAACGCGCTGCTTGTCACTGTATGCGGTTCCTCGCATAATAGTAGGTGCGCCTTACTGAAATTTAAAATAATAAAATTTGACTGAAATATGCAATAACGTTATAAAAATAGCGTTGTATGCATTTGCATATGCGAACATGCAAATGCATATAAATCCAATTAAGAATAAAAAAAAACAAAAAAATATATTGGAAATACTATTTTTACTATTTATTTACTGCCTATTTATGTATCTCTATTAAAATATCACCATTAGGTTCACCTTTACCCAAATTCGTTTTTCTGGGTTTTTTCACACTACTCATACTTACTACCTAGTACCTACTTAGTATGGATGTGAAAGTTTATATCAGTGTAAGTTTATTTTTGGTTCCTATTTCACATGTTTTATTATTATTACTCGTTTCTTCGCGTTAAAGTGGCTGGACGGATTCGAATTTAGTAGTATTTTTGCAGTAACATAAATGAAAATTCTAATCACAATTCTCTCTTTTTTTAAAAGTGATACTTTCAATCTTGTTTTTCTTGTAATAGTTTGCTGGCGACATGCTTGAACTTGTGGATCTTGAAATTCATTTTTGAAACGTAATCATAAGTATTTATAATCGGCATTTCCACGAGCAGTGTGAGAGGAACCGCCAGCCCGTAAGAGAGGCACCATGTCACGACGGATTCTCGCAACTGAAAAAAAAAACTTTTTTTTTTTACATACATACATATAATCACGCCGTTATCCCTAATGGGGTAGGCAGAGCGTAAACGACCTAAAAAAAGGCAGTTCCGCCACGTCTGACAAGTTTTGAGGGTTATTCCAGATTGATTTGTATATTGCTATAGTGACAGGTTGTCAGCCCATCGCCTAAATTACAATACTGAAACCCTCGATTCCCTTAGCTGATTTTTACAGCATGCACGGGAGGAGATGCAGCTGGCATATTCTATGTTTTTCTATCACTCCCAGTCCAGCATGGAAGTTATAGTTTGAAGGAATACGTTATTTTAACTTCTTTCAGCAATTTAGCAGACTCTTTTCATCATAAAGATGATTCAAAATACCCAGAATATTACTACTTGTCTCCCTGGGGCAGCCTTCCTGCTTGCTTAGTTGGTCTTATAATGGGACATGTTTACTTCCATATTCGCCAGGAAGGTTATAAAGTTTATGAAAATAGGGTAAGTAAAGTAAAATCCAATACCTTTTAACTCTAGTATTTTCTTATACAAAGTGTAAGGGATTGTGTCCCGAACACTGAAAGGGATTAACTATTCAATCAATGAAAGGGGAAATTTGTTCAGTTTCATGAGTTCCTAAATTTTGGTCAGCTAATTTTTTTTACATCAGTATATTAGCTCAGAAATACCCCCTTGTTCAATCCGCCAACCCCGTGAAATACCGGAAAATACTTCGGAGGTGGATTAACTTAGAAATATTTTTTTTTTCAGTGGCTTAGTTTTGCGTGCCGATACTCCATGCTATATCTGCTGCTGTGGATAGCAGCTGGATGGTGGATAATTGATTGGAAGGATCCAGTTGTGATGGCCATCTTGGTGGCTATGGAGCGTCCTATGTTCTGCATACCACCTGCCATTTGGTTGTTTGGAGTCATCAGTGGGGTCAGGAGTGAGTAATTTTATGCATCTTCTTCTTCATACATATGCCTTTATCCCTAAATGGGTAGGCAGAGCGTCAACAACCTAAAGACCGATCTAGTGAACTGAGAAAGGGCTCACGACCCGGAGGTCCAGGGTTCGATTCCCGGCGGAAAAATTACTTTGATTTGTTGTTTCTAGTTTGGTTAGGACATTGTTGGCTGATCAC
>JARACY010004667.1:0-25729 GCA_029255725.1 Scrobipalpa atriplicella | reverse complement strand
ATTTTTTTACATGGTTTCAGTTTTTTTAACACGCCTAAATAGTACTGCTAGTAGGCCTCCTTTACATGGTTTATGGATCACTATCAAATACAGCGAACGTGCCCTCCGAAGCAAGGAATCCTTTTTCGTACAGACAATCAGGTTCGCTTACAACACAGAATTATAGATCTGTAAAGTCTTTTTTCGACCTATGTTCCTTAGGGGAAGTTGTTCAGTTTCATGGACAGATTCACACCTTTCACGATGCATATACCCTTTCTGTTACACGTTGTATAATCGGAGATACTGATACCATTTACGAGGTTACGCACAGCCTTGTAACATGATTATTTGTACAATGTTGTCTTGGGTGTGCCTAACGTCACAAATTGCATGTTTGTATTTTTTATGTTGCACTTGCAGCCGCCGGCTAGGATCCCGCTTGTCATTTGAATCGTTGAATCGGGCTGCTGTTAGTGATTTTCTCTTTTATCATCCTCTCCTCTCCTTCGGTGAAGTAATATGTAACATGCAGTATGATCTTATCAATACGCTTTACTTATTATAATTACACAGTAAAGGCGTAAAGATGGACCCACTTCATGCTTCAAAATATTTCGCAGCAGCTATAACAATTTTAATTTATTTATTTAATTACGTAACCCTATTACAATAATTAATAACATTATATTATGCGATACATTACAATTGGCTACTTTCCAAGTAGTCAAATCAGCAACTTTTTATGAAATGTCAAAAACGCTTTTTTGTATGAAAATAGCCAAGGAAAATAGTGAGTTATTATGACGTCACATTTTAGTAAATATTGACTACTCAAATCAATAACTTATATACTTTTAATTCGATTATTAAAATCTAAATGTGCATTTTTTTTAATGATGAATGAAATCCACAATATTTTTAGCCATCAGTTTTAAGTATAAACGTTTTGAATTTTTTTAAGCTACCCAGTCAAGTAGGTACCCAAAATTCGCAATAAAATTGTCAATAATAATAATATCATAAAGGTCAATATTTACTAAAATGTGACGTCATAATAACTCACTATTTTCCTTGGCTATTTTCATACAAAAAAGCGTTTTTGACATTTCATAAAAAGTTGCTGATTTGACTACTTGGAAAGTAGCCAATTGTAATGTATCGCATAATATAATGTTATTAATTATTGTAATAGGGTTACGTAATTAAATAAATAAATTAAAATTGTTATAGCTGCTGCGAAATATTTTGAAGCATGAAGTGGGTCCATCTTTACGCCTTTACTGTGTAATTATAATAAGTAAAGCGTATTGATAAGATCATACTGCATGTTACATATTACTTCACCGAAGGAGAGGAGAGGATGATAAAAGAGAAAATCACTAACAGCAGCCCGATTCAACGATTCAAATGACAAGCGGGATCCTAGCCGGCGGCTGCAAGTGCAACATAAAAAATACAAACATGCAATTTGTGACGTTAGGCACACCCAAGACAACATTGTACAAATAATCATGTTACAAGGCTGTGCGTAACCTCGTAAATGGTATCAGTATCTCCGATTATACAACGTGTAACAGAAAGGGTATATGCATCGTGAAAGGTGTGAATCTGTCCATGAAACTGAACAACTTCCCCTAAGGAACATAGGTCGAAAAAAGACTTTACAGATCTATAATTCTGTGTTGTAAGCGAACCTGATTGTCTGTACGAAAAAGGATTCCTTGCTTCGGAGGGCACGTTCGCTGTATTTGATAGTGATCCATAAACCATGTAAAGGAGGCCTACTAGCAGTACTATTTAGGCGTGTTAAAAAAACTGAAACCATGTAAAAAAATGCACTTTGTCTACAACGGCGTAGCTTAACGAAAATATTTTCTCTACAACCACCGTAGCAAAGTAGCGACAAGCTACACGGGATCGTAGCAAAACGCTACGAAACTATGACTTCGATTAAAGTAATATTTTAAATTCAATTTACTTCAATAAAATTAAATAGTAAGATTTTATAACTTTAAAGGGGTGTTTTCAGGTGTATTTATTATATTTCAGGCGTAAAATAATGTAGGCCTAGGCCGTTACCGTATTTACACATTTTAAACAGTTAGTAAGAGCAGCTGCTTTTATAATTTATAAAGTGCATTCATCATCACGGTCGATCACTACAGCCTTAGATACAGGAATTTATATTCTTAGTTTAGGTTGTAGGGTTGAAAATTCAGTGCAATCTATATAATGTTCTTGTAATTTAAAGAATTCAACCTTTGTAACTCTTCTCTTTTTATACCAAATAAAGGTTTTTATTATTATTATTTTAAACACCTAATACGTGATACGAATGATAAAAAGAAAAGAACATAATTTCTTCATGAAAATGTATCAAAATATGCGATGCTTTCAAAAGAGAAAATGTATATTGAAAATTCCTCGAATGCAGTTCTACTCGCATTTGGTCATGCACGTCCATCTTGTGAGTGGTTTTCCACGAAAGCAAGCTAAGCCTTTTGTGAAATGGAAATGAAATAACTTCATTTTCATGGAAGTTACGTGGCACTAGATTTCATAAGAAAACACTAGAAATCATGTCTGACAGCATCTTATCGAGAGGATTTTAGGAGTTGAGGTACGGCCTTTTGAAACCATCTAGTAGCACCTGCTAATAAGCCTCTGACATGGTTTTTGCGACGATCACTACAAAAGACAGTAACCGGCACCAACTGACTCTACGTGCCCTCCGAAACACGAAATCATTTTTCTTGACAGACGTTGCGATTATTCAGCCTGCATTATTATCCTTCTCACTGGAATCGAAACCGCGACCTTCAGATCAAGTACCTAATCACTAAAACTTGCTTAGCGCACTGTTTTACTTGCTGCTTTCCCAAAAACTAAATTACAGCTGGGAGTGCCGGTGTAAATACGATGGCCAGTCTCTATGGCAAGCCAACTTTCTGTTGTATTCCTTAAAAGAGTTAAACCTGTACCACTAGCGCCATTTTTCTAAAAATTTACAAGTGGTACGAATTTTTATACTTCACTACAATCTTGGCTTCAAATTCATGGCTTCAGACTTCATTCTGTAAAGTTCTGATTCCACTTATGATCAAACTCTCAAGTGAATATAATCCTTCCTCCCATTTTGGTTTCAAATTTTCGTATTATTATGTTTTCATAATGCTGATGATCGACCCCGCGGTAAGCATAGGATTTTTTTACTAAATAGCGCTAGTGTCGCAGGAGGTTGAGAGATAAACCCGCCTAATTGATTATCAGTTAATTATCCCCCATAACTGTGGCAATTGTTAGCGTTCCGTTCCGAGTGCCCCTGACCTGAAAACGAAAGTACTTACCCCAAATGTGTACTCTGATTGCTTCTATGCTGGACTGAGTGCGATAGAAAAACATAGAATGCCCCACCTACTTCTCCTCCCGGGCATGCTGTAAAATCCAGAAAAGAGATTCGAGGGTTACAGTGTATTTTAATTTAGGCGAGGCTGCCTACCTGTTACTGTAGCGATGCACGTATTAATCTAAAATTGAATTCAATATTTTGTCAGACGCCTTTCAATAGACGTTTTACGCTCTGCCTACTCCTTAAGGTTTAGGGCGTGACTTTATGTATGTAGGACGTAGTGTTTTATTATAAGTTTTTATTCAAAAGTCCTTTGATCTGCAGTGGTACAAACCAAGCAAAGAAAACTACAAGTCGGGAAAGGCTGTGATATTTACCAGCGTTCAGCGGATCAGCGGTTAGAGCGTCATATTGGTATATGGTCACGGGTAGAACGAAAATAAATTGGAAGGTTCAATGGCTCATTCCCGGCACGACTGTGAAACCCCACAAAAGCCGAAGCCTGAAAAACTTCCAAAACTCCATGAAAGAGTGGAAGTATATAAGTATAAACTTTATTTTCGTCGGTTGCTAGCTATCGGACGGCCACAAAGAATTGGGACGAAGCCTACGGGAAAATGAAAAGAGTAATACTAGGTACATAAGTACCTACATGTAACAGGAAAAGTTTAACAATAGATTGTTACACAAGGGTTGTTTTGTTATACATCAATAGCATACGAGGGTATTGGTATCAATAGCATAAGAAAACGAGTATGCTATTGATGTTAACACCCGAGTGGAACACACTGCTTTACATATCGAATGAAAGATAAGTTCAAATAAAATAAAAATAAGGAAAATTAAAGCATGAAAATATGTTCATCCATCACAAAATATCTCCATTCGCGTTAGAAAATTTATCAAACTTGCAGTAGGCATTTTGTTCATCATACTGATTGTTAAAATATCCCAGTAATTAATACTATTATACTTTTTGACATTTCTTATAGTTGAGTTCCCGCATTATTTAATTAATTAATAGGAGGTATAGAGTGACAACAAAAATACTCAAGTGAAAAACTGCCTACCTATTAATAGTATACGGTAGTAGTACGGATCAGCTCACAGACAGACGATTGACGGATAGACAGAGAAGGTAATAGGATCCCGTTGCCACCCTTTGCGTACGGAACCCTAATAGGGTAATGCCACGGCCTGTTATCCGCGCGCCGACACGCGACGAATGTAAACGGTGACATTTTGTCATGTTGTTACCTATATACCTAGTATTTCATTCATAATTTAGGCAAGGTGTTTAAAGTAACACTTTGCGATTATACTCTTTGCATTTTATACATAGAAAGATGATGAACGGAGAGATAAACAAAAGAAAATCTATCGAGTGGGTAGATTATCGATTTGAAAACTATAGTTATTTCCTACCACTATTCGTCCTTCCCTCTAGGTATCTCACGCTCCCTAAACACGCTAATAAAGGGAAACAAACATTAAGTTTAGTACTAATGGATAAGGGTCAATTCACACCGGAAAGCGACGCGACGTGACGCAAAGCAACGCGACGCGACGCGCACCTATTAAGATCCGCTAATAGTTCCGTAACGTTGCCACTATCGGTTGCTGATCAAATTAGGCGATAATTCCACTCGGGACTGATCTGAACACCGCACAATCCGCACATCTGATTTCCACTAAGTGCCGTTTGAACGGTTCCACCGCGGTCCGACGCTTGCTCAGTTTACTCCAGTCCGTTTGCATGGGAGATAAATGTTCAGGCCAACATCGTTTTTGATGTGTTTACGTTTTTTTTTTTCATTCATCCATTATAGGATAGGCAAAGGAACAGAGCCATACAGCCTCGTCTGATTTTTCACATCATCTTGAATTTGTTAATTTTTAAGTAATGAAATGACAAGAAAAGTCTAGTGAAACACAAAAGAGTAGAAATTAAAAAGTAACAACATCGTCGTGTCATCCCTTTCAAACCGCGTTGCTATGAAAGGGACGACACGACGATGTTGCTACTTTTTAATTTCTACTTTTTTGTGTCGCACTGTACCTCTGCTTTTCTACAAATATGACACACGAAATATACACACGATAGCCCCGATTCGGTGGACACACGATATAACTAAATTAAGACCATAAATTATCTATCGTGAGAATGAAACATATTTACAAACAAATACAAACAACATTTTGTTAAACTTACACAAACATTTTTGTTACATACGCTACGCCGATTTTAGGTTCGCTTACAACACAGAATTATAGATCTGTAAAGTCTTTTTTCGACCTATGTTCCTTAGGGGAAGTTGTTCAGTTTCATGGACAGATTCACACCTTTCACGATGCATATACCCTTTCTGTTACACGTTGTATAATCGGAGATACTGATACCATTTACGAGGTTACGCACAGCCTTGTAACATGATTATTTGTACAATGTTGTCTTGGGTGTGCCTAACGTCACAAATTGCATGTTTGTATTTTTTATGTTGCACTTGCAGCCGCCGGCTAGGATCCCGCTTGTCATTTGAATCGTTGAATCGGGCTGCTGTTAGTGATTTTCTCTTTTATCATCCTCTCCTCTCCTTCGGTGAAGTAATATGTAACATGCAGTATGATCTTATCAATACGCTTTACTTATTATAATTACACAGTAAAGGCGTAAAGATGGACCCACTTCATGCTTCAAAATATTTCGCAGCAGCTATAACAATTTTAATTTATTTATTTAATTACGTAACCCTATTACAATAATTAATAACATTATATTATGCGATACATTACAATTGGCTACTTTCCAAGTAGTCAAATCAGCAACTTTTTATGAAATGTCAAAAACGCTTTTTTGTATGAAAATAGCCAAGGAAAATAGTGAGTTATTATGACGTCACATTTTAGTAAATATTGACTACTCAAATCAATAACTTATATACTTTTAATTCGATTATTAAAATCTAAATGTGCATTTTTTTTAATGATGAATGAAATCCACAATATTTTTAGCCATCAGTTTTAAGTATAAACGTTTTGAATTTTTTAAGCTACCCAGTCAAGTAGGTACCCAAAATTCGCAATAAAATTGTCAATAATAATAATATCATAAAGGTCAAACATTACAATATAAAATTCAAATTAGTCAATGATAATGATAAGTACTTAGAGTTTTTAAAATAAATTAAAGTTAACTTAGCATGTAGTCAATAACATGAAAAAAATCACAATTTTAAATTCATATTAGAAAATATTTCATTAAATTTCAATACAACTAGATTCATCTACAATATTGTTACACTCACAATAAATTATTATTATTTTTATGTATGTTTTACCATTATCTCGGGACTATAGAGTTCCGGACTTTTGAGAGGCGTGCGTGGGGCCAAAGCCAACACGTAGAGGCCCTTTTAAACAACTTTAATATGAGTAATGTGACAGCAGCCGGCGGTTATCCCTGTATGCACTATAGAAGTACACCCAAGGACAACTCCCGGGTAGTGTAGAACTATAGAGGAAAGTGGAAGCAAAGGAACCAGGTTATTGTGTTGAAGTGATAGTGGGCTGGGTAATTGGGATATGGAAAGGACTAATGACACATGCCCGATCAATGTTCAGAAACACGAAAAAATGGGCAGGCGGTGACTCGCCAACTCACTATAATGGGCTCCCCAAAACGGCCGAACGCAAGGAACGGCAAGAGGGCAACATCGTGTGAGCGACTGAGGTTTTCGAGAGGAGGGCTAGTCTAATAGAATAAGAGAAAAGAGTAATAAATAAATACAATACAAAAATATTCACTGCAAATTAACCACCTTGGACCTATCACAAAATGCTAGTTTTTCGTTACTGTAGGCTGATGATTGCGCTTCTCTACTCACATATTCTCTCTTCTTCTTCTTGTTTTCTTCTTCTATGATTCTCTCTGAAAAATTGTTTTAGTCCAGAAAAAAAGAATAAACCTCACCTTGTGCCAAAGGAGGGTAACTTTATCAGAAGATAATTTTGTAGATCTTCAGGGTATCCCTCTTTTGGGGGCAATGTCTTCTAGCCCATGTAGATATGGTAATAAGTTACAGGTTACACACATAAAATAAAACATATAAACTGTGGAAGCAATTAATAATAAATCCTAGGAGATCGTTGCATGCATATTCACTGCAAATCAATCACCTGAGATCTATCACAAAATGCTAATTTTTGTTGCTGTAGGCTGATGATTGCGCTTCTCTTCTCACAAATTCTCTCTCCTTCTTCTTCTTCTTCTAGATGTTGTATGTGAAATTCAGTTTTATTATCCATGACTTATTTTACACTTTGTATATTCTTTCTACACTTCAATTGAACACCGACGACTGTATTATGTATGATGCATGTTTTTCGTTGCTGTAGGTCTACATTTTTTCTCACTTCTTGTTCTAGGAGTACTTTCTCTTCTTCTTCGACGGAAGTAGCATTCAATGGTGGCTCGTTTGGACGTATACCACAGAGTAGGTACAAATCGTAGAAATTCTAAACTTTAATAATAATAAAAAGTTAGAAATAGTACGCTTGTCACCACAATGTGCAATGATTTCCGCTCTTCTCAAACATACATCTTTGTATCTTGGTATTATTATATACTGTGGATCTTGGTACATCTTGCATATTCATTTAGTGGGACAAATAGTGACATTGTTTTTTTAATTTCTATTTGTATTTTGAACTTATAATCCATAGAGGTTAGTAAACTTATAACAATTTTTGGTAGCATATTTAATAATTAATGAGATTAACTTAATCCTAATACATCGGCTGGTCTATCACCTCTATTAATTCAACCTAATTTTAACATCCTGCCTGAGGCTTTCAACAGACAGTACAGGAAAAAATACTACAGAAAAAAAAGTACAATTTAGGCGGCTTTTTGGAGCCTTGGCAAAAATTTATAATTTAGAAGGTACTTTGGACCGAGCGGTGCCTAAATTAGTCATGCGTCATCCAGGATAATTTATTTGTATGTATGTATTTACTAATATTTTTACACAGTCGAGTGAAATTGGCAGTGACACACTTATACACACAAATTAACGATTCTGTAAATTACATTACCTACAAATGTTTTATATACGTATATAGAACGCTACAAATTCATACAAGGCGATGTCATGTCACACATAGTACCTACACACTTCCGAGAGTTCCGAGGATTCCGTATGGGATTCCGCCTCCCTCCGACCCCGCACTTTCTCCATCGGGTTTTTTGAATGTAAGTTGGCAGGATAAGTGACAGTTAGCATTATAATACAGTAGATTTATCTGCGAATTTTCTTTGACTTTTCCCGTTCAAGTGGAAAAATAAAGTTCAATAGAGGATCAGTTAATAAAAATATTTTCTTGTAAAGATACAATACAACAGTTGTGTTACTTGCAATGTCTATAAGATAGCTGTTGACAAAAATATCCAGAAGATATAAAATTATGCATTTGTTTTTCTTTTCTTCAAAACAGGTGTCTTCTTTTCTTGATTCCGGGCTTCCAATAAATATTTTGATGTATAATCACAGAGCAGATTCAAGGGTACATATTCATATTTTTAATAATAGTAAAAACTTATAAATAGTACGCTTGTAAATGTGCAATGTGCAATGATTTCCGCTCTTCACAACCATACATCTTTGTATCTAGGTACATCTTGCATTTTCATCTTTCTATTTAGTGGGACAAATAATGATAAAATTAACATATTTTTTTTTAACTTTCTATGTGCTTTTTTTGCACTTATTTGTTAATTCTAAATAATGTGAAACAAAGAATTCAAAATTCAACCGCAGACAAGTATAAAATAAGTAAGGTTACACACATAAAATAAAACATATTAACTGTGGAAGCAATTAAAAATAATCCTAGGAGACCCGTTTGCATGCATATTCACTGCAAATGAATCACCTGGGATCTATCACAAAATGCTAGTTTTTCATTGCTGTAGGCTGATGATTGCACTTCTCTACTCACATATTGTCTCTTCTTCTTCTTCTTGTTTTCTTCTTCTATGATTCTCAAAGACCAAAGTTGGCGTCTAGATAGTTATACCTACTTACATTAAGTCCTTCAGGACCACTAGTAGACTAAGTTATAGATAACTGATAGAGAAGAATCTACTCACGAAACTGAACAACTTTACATAATTACTATACTTCGATATATAAAAAAAAATTGAGCCTATACAAAAGTGTTAGCTGGTTTGGCCATTTAGTTTATTTATATTTATACTAGCTTCCGCCCCGCGGTTTTACACGCTGCTAAAAGAGTTTTCCCGTGGGATTGAGTTCAAAACAATATTTAATTTGATGATAATGTTACATTAGTTGGAAAAAGAGAGGCTTATAGAGGGGCAACTATTTTAAGGATAGTCATACAGGATGAAACAATAAAACTGATGTAAAGTACAAGCGGACATCACTTCTGTTTTTTTTTCTTACTGGAGGCTAAATACAGCATAAAATGAGGTGGTTCAATCCCTAATCCCTTTAAGAAATTGACCTCCGCCATAATGTACAATATAATTTGTCATTGCAGCTGGCTAGTATTTTGCTTGTCACTTTAACTTGTTTGCTGCTAGGTGATTCAGGTATCTTCTCTTTTGTCATATTCTTTAAGTTGATTATATGTATCATACCGTGAATACGTAAAATTTTACTTAACTAATAATTTACACACAGTTTAGTAAAAATCTACGTATCACTGTATTACATCACTGTTTCGCAGTGGTTGGAAGCGACAACCTGTAAGTAAAAGTTCTGTGGTTAATAAACAATGACAATACATTTTAGCGGGGCAGTTTAAACTTATTATCTGGACCTGCTGTGACAGTAGCAACAAGGAAGTTTTTTCCAGGAACTACTTAAGAGAAAAGTTTACCTTTTTTATGCCTTTTTTGAAAAAGGGTTTTTTGTTACAATCATGTGCTCTTTTCTTGTACTGCCTTGTGCATTGGTTGTGATATTTTTCGTTTCCTTATTGTAAATTTATGCATATTATTATTCCCTTGACCCACCTGTTCACTTGCACAAAAATTGGTTTGGAGCGGCTGTAATACCGCTATCGTAAAATTTATAATAATAACGAATGGAACTTTAGTGATCCAGTACTAATACAAATATAGGCACCTGTAAAATTTAATGCTATCAAAAATACTATACAATAGTACAATAGAACAATTTTGAATTTCGAGATTCACAAAAGATCGGCATTGATTTTTAAACGCTTCACATTCTTAATTCAACAAAAACTTATTTAGGTAATTTGTGATTGAATTTTCTCCAAGGCAATTTATTAAAATGAACATAGGTATTAAAATAAAACATAATATAAACTGTGGAAGCAGTTGATGATGAATCCTACGAAGCACATTGCATGCATATTCACTGCAAATGAACCACCTAGGACCTATCACAAAATGCTAGTTTTTCTTTGCTGTAGGCTGATGATTGCACTTCTCTACTCACATATTGTCTCTTCTTCTTCTTCTTGTTTTCTTCTTCTATGATTCTCAAAGACTAACGTTGGCGCGTCTAGCTAGTTATACCTACTTACATTAAGTCCTTCAGGACCACTAGTAGACTATGTTATAGATAACTGATAGAGAAGAATCTACTCACGAAACTGAACAACTTTACATAATTACTATGCTTCGATATATAAAAAAAATTGAGCCTTGAGAGCTGATTATAAATACCGGCCTAGGTAACTCACAATTGGGTACTTGACTGGGTAGCTTAAAAAATTCAAAACGTTTATACTTAAAACTAATGGCTAAAAATATTGTGGATTTCATTCATCATCATTAAAAAAAAAATGCACATTTAGATTTTAATAATCGAATTAAAAGTATATAAGTTATTGATTTGATTAGTCAATGGTGTTAATTCAGGACGCACTATTACTAATTCTAATTCTTAGTAGCGCTGTCACTTTCTAAAATTTGACATAAGAACAGGATAGAAAACAAACACGTGACTTTGACATTCTTAATTTGACGTACGGCGCTTTAAATAAGGAATGATCATAGAGCGTGCTCACTAATTTTAATTAATTTAAGCAGTCTTATGTCAGATAAGAAATGTCAAACTCACGTATTTGTTTGCTATCCTGTTCTTATGTCAAATATAAGAAAGTGACAGCGCTACTAAGAATTAGAATTAGTAACTGGACGGCGTGAATTGAGGCCAATATTTACTAAAATGTGACGTCATAATTTACTATTTTCATACAAAAAAAGCGTTTTTGACATTTCATAAAAAGTTGCTGATTTGACTAGTTGGAAAGTAGCCAATTTGTTTGCTCACACGAATAGGAGAATACAGAGTCTATTTTAAAACTGGCAAAGACGGAAAAAATGACTTGTAGGTACTAAAACAAATACAGAAACAGTAGATAAAAAACATACACTTTTTTGACCACACTAAACAGGCAAATTATTACTCCTGTATTTTAGGCTCGTATTTATAAAGCGATCTGAAGTTTGAGTGCAGTATTAAGTGTAGATTTGACAGACCGTTTTGTACTGAAATGACATTTCTGATACGAACTCAAACTCGCTGTCACTCTTGAGAGCTGATTATAAATACGGGCCTTAGTCCTAAGAAGGTGCAATAAAGTTATTACATAAATACATAAATTATGTATTAAATACATTTTCTATAATAAACATTATAAAAAAAAGCAATGATTCTTCATCCAGAGGCAGGTTTTTTTCAAGTTGGTGCTGCAGAACTAGTACACTAGGTGTAGATTCAACAAAGGCACATAATTACTTGGAACATTATATACTTTTGATGTACCTGAACCTTGTATACCAAATATATAATGAAAACGACTTCCTGTGAGAATATAGGTAATACCTCACAAGCCAACAGTCTTTCATCATGACTTTCACACTTGGCTTTTACACAATGTGGTTCCGGCGGGTTCCTGAAGATAATTTTTACTTATTGGTTATTGAAAAATATACAGTACAAAAATGATTCCATATATTATTGTAAATTGTAGTCTACTGTGTAATATTTTTGTGGTGTGGAAATAAACGATTTATTATTATTATTTATTATTAGTTACATAGGGTCAGATCGCATCACACAGGGAAGCCACGCGACCAACGCAACGCTACACGGCGCACAGTTTTCAAGACCGCGATACATAATACATTACAAAATTTCGTATCATCCGTAGAAAATAGTCGCATCTGCAATATGACAACTTTTCAGTAAGGTCAATGTGGGGAAGTCCGGCATACTTCATTATACAGGGTAAAACCGGCACACAGTCACAAAAAAATGCTATTTTCTTTTTTCTAGCATCATAATGCTACAAGCGCCATGTGATTTGAACTAACACCACAACACTGGTTTTATCGACCACAAAGTAATCCGCGCTCTTATTTAAATGCTGAAGTTATAGTCGTTAGACGGAGTTGCCCTGTAGACGGACTTCCCCACATTGACCTTTCAGGCGTTTAAAAGTCACATTGAATTTTGCTCATAGCTTAGTGGGAAAAAAAACCACCAGAATTCCCAAATTTGTGTTTATAATTAGTTAAACTGTACTTAATTTTTAGCGTTTAGGTCAAATGGTTTTTGCGAGAATCGCGTACAACAGACAGACAGACAAATAATTCAAAAAAATATGTTTGGCTTCTTTTGCGTGTATAGAGCCCCCAGTGACGATTCATTCGCAACGTCAAACGCGACGGCTCCATTGCCGCGGGGCGCGCTATACAACGTGTAACAGAAAGGGTATATGCATCGAGAAATGTGTGAATCTACCCATGAAACTGAACAACTTTCCCTAAGGAACATAGGTCGAAAAACGAAAAAAAAATTGTGACCTTTCATACAAAATGCATCAGCTGATAGCGTATTTAGTATGGGCAGTCAAAATTTTTATTTCGTATTTCGACCTATGTTCCTTAGGGAAAGTTGTTCAGTTTCATGGGTAGATTCACACATTTCTCGATGCATATACCCTTTCTGTTACACGTTGTATACGTACATGCAACGTTTTTCTACGAAACGAAATCAGATGCGACGTTTTACAGATGAAATATTTCGGAAAGTAAAAAATCTAAATTTATTTGTTAAGAAAGTTTATGATATAAATTCCGCTTTGGTGAAATAAAAGCATTCAATTCAAACCTCAAGATTTTATGGACTCAAAAAATGCATAGCCGCGTAATGCGGCTCCAAAGACGTAACCAGCAAAACACGAATTTTTCGGAATTAAAACTTAGTATAACAGATACAATACAATACAAAAAGTTGAATCGTAGACATAACTATGTTGTTGACGGTAGCAGCCTGTTGGAAATCGCAGGATTGAGCACATCAGATGTGGGTGTCCACACGATAGTTATTTATTCGGGATAAACATTTACTCCTTTTGTATCAATTGTAAACGTTGGATACTTCAAATCTTCCATTAGTGATGCATCACTTTATTGTAGGTAGGGTACCGATGCCCTGTACATACAACAAACAAAACATATTTAATAAAGATAAATACTAATCCTTCCTTCCTTCCTAGCCTTTTTTCCCGTATTTCACGGGGTCGGCTACTTAATCTAAGGGATTGAAAGAGGGTACTGGTTTTTACATAGAGCGCTGCCATCTGATCTCCGCAACCCAGAAGGGAAACCAGACCCAATCCTAGATTAGGTTACACGCAACCTTTGAATTTCTTTAAAGGTGTGTGCAGGTTTCCTCACGATGTTTTCCTTCACCGAAAAAGCGCCGAATAAACGTAAATATGAAATTCGAAAACCGAAAAACACACATTGGTACGTGGTGGGATTCGAACCACGACCTTCCTGCACAAATGGTCGCGGCCCTATCCACTACACCATCCGGGCTAGTAATATTATGCCCAAGTTTGAAAATCTAATCATTTGAAGTAACAACTGTTAAAAGGAATTCCGCTTCATCATCATAACCCAATCATAACTTAGGCATCATAACTTATGTCAATGTCAGATAAGCAATTCAGAATGTCAGATAGAATGTCAGAATGTCAGATAAAACAGATGTCGATTTCGAGCTATTCAAATAACGAACTTACGCCATTGACATGACATAGTTCAAAAGAGCGCGCGCCACAGCGTGGCGGTGGCGTGGCGGTTACGTCCAATGGTTACACCAAAAGTTTGCGAAAATCGCACAAAAATGCGATTTAAAAAAAATACACACAACATTTTCAAAAACTGAGTAAATCATGCCCTAGCTTATAGTTTGAGAAATATATTCAGTAAAAATTACGAAGTTCTGATTTATAATTAAAGAGTACAACTACCTCAAAACGATTTTTGGACCCGAGTTTGTGATTTATTTTTGTTAAAAAATTGAAAAATATTGAAAAAATAAGCAAACCATGCCCTTGGGCATATCTTCTAGTTTCATTTCATATGTGTAAAACTACCTTTGATTATTTGCCTTACAGCTATTGCATCAGCACTTTTTTACAATCTTAGATTAAATATGCAGCTTGTTATTTAGGGAGTTATTTAAAATGTTTAAATAAAATATAAAAGCAGATTTCCTGTTAAATTGAATTCTTGCAAGCAACCCTGTGCGCCATTCGTCTAAGATTTCTATCGAGTGGGAGGGACTTATGAACCTTTAAAATAATTGATAGTTTATTTTAAATGGCGTCTAACAGACAAGAGAGAACAGAGATCATATTAATCAGGCCCCCAATTCTCTTATTGATGTACGGTTTCATAAACATAACTTTTAACACCATCTGAGCTCTCTCTAGTTCCGGACTTGTGTCTTGACTCCAATTCTGTTTTCTCTATACTTTGTTATGCGAGATGCGGTTAGAACTTGAAATAGTTAAATTGAAATTAGCTCCAAAACAGATAAAAGTATTATTTTGATCTATCCCGTTTCAGATTTAAGAGACAAGTTTCAAAGCTCTCTATTGTGTAGACGTCTATGTAGACGTGTTGTGTAGACGCCTACGATGTGAAGCCTACGTTAACTCTATACAATAGTGAAAACCGTTTTAGGCGCGTATTTATAATCAGCTCTCAAGAGTGATCGCGAGTTTGAGTTCGTATCAGAAATGTCATTCCAGTACAAAATTACCTGTCAAATCCGCACTCAATTTGGCTCTCAATCTTGAGATCGCTTTATAAATACGAGCCTCAGAGTCCGTTGCGTGGTTGCGTGAGGAGGAGTAGTGAGACGCGAAGGGCGACTTTATTACACTGACAAAAATGTCATTTTGGCGTAATCTTAAAATATCGTGATATCGGTGTAAAATAGGTGCGTTGTCATAAGAAAAGGAGATAATAGCTCAATATCATGCCATTTTTAAAACGTGTAAGATGTAATCAAATTATTTGGGTAATTAAGGTAATATTATGATGCTTATCACCTTAAAAACTGGTCACTTAAAATAATATTATTTTCTTCATACAACAACACTCAGTAATCGTAAATAAAACACTTTCTTACAAATTTGAATGATACTCATAATTTAGATTATATTTATAAAATACAATGAAAGTGTCACCGTATTTAATGCAGATTTCATATTTTATATGAAGACGTATCTCTTAAAATATACTGAAGTCACCATATTGTAGGTAATAGGGTAGAATACTATAATACGATTACTGAAAGTCATATTTAAGAGGACCTTCATCAACTTTTGTATGATTCCTACAAATTTACGATGACACTAATCAACTTTCTGAGATTTCCTACTACATTAGTATTTCTTTTAACTTCCCTGAGGCGGGATGGTAAATGAGAATATTATAATCATAGAGATTCTTCCATGCTGGACTGGAAGTGATAGAAAAACATAGAATGTGCCAGCTGCATCTCCTGCCGGGCATGCTGTAAAAATCAGCTAAGGGATTCGAGGGTTTCAGTATTCTAATTTAGGCGATGGGCTGACAACCTGTCACTATAGCAATATACAGATCTATCTGGAATAACCCTCAAAACTTGTCAAACGTGGCGGAACGATCTTTGATTAGGTCGATTACGCTCTGCCTACCCCATTAGGGAAAAAGGCGTGAATATATGTATATGTATGTATGTATGTAGAGATATACAATTTATTTTAAAAAGATTTTGTTGCTTATAGTGTTCATACTTACAATAAAAACATAACAGAATTCTAATTTAAAGTTCTGAGCTCGCAGTGCGCTCTAATTAGATGATGCGCTATTTATAAATTAAATTCCTACGTCATTAGGTTGATGAATTATGTATATTTGGCCATACTCGAGCTCCTGATTACGCACAAATAATCCGAGAGATGTCGCTGTTAGTATCTGAAACGCGGTATCGTTGTGTTCACGGCGTTATCATAAGTAAGCCGGAGCGGTTGGCATCGGTAACTCTGGTTTCCCTTCAAAACGTATAAAATAATAGGTCATAACCCAAAATAAGAGGAAATAATAATATTTGGTATGACACCACCGGAGATGTGATGACGTCGTCACGAAATAGTAAGAAAAATAATAGGTCATAACCCAAAATAAGAGGAAATAATAATATTTGGTATGATACCACAGGAGATGTGATGACGTCGTCACGAAATAGTAGGAAAAATAATAGGTCATAACCCAAAATAAGAGGAAATATTAATAGTTTGGTAGGACATCAATGGAGACGTGAGCACGTCATCACAAAATTGTAGGAAAAATAATAGGTACCTCGGGTACATACCACGAGATATGAGGAAATGGAACATAAACAGTAGGAACATAATTAAGTAATGCATACTCATCCCACTAAATCCATGATGATATGTCCTCTTAAATGCCGTTATCATCAGCAACAGTATTATCATCCTTATTTTTGGTGATGTCAGTATGCTCCCTACTTTACGTGAATTCATCATGTTTTAAGCTGAATTCACGTCATCTATCATTATCAGTTTTTTCAGTGTATATACTACAAGGGTGTATAGCGGAAAATTTTTAAGATTAAAATTGAATAAATGAAAAATCTAACATTGTAATAATTCAAATGATTGCAATAGAAGAAATGGCATATCAAACTGTTTCGGGACAATGTAAACGCTTTAGATGGCTTTCTCTAGGGGTTTTCGGGCACCAATCCTTTCGGGCCTGTAAAAAATGTGGAGCAATTTGAACGATACTGTTTGAAGAATTAAAATCCGAAACATGACTGCTCTGCTCGATTTGGCCAAATAAAATGTGAGTACAATCTTTAGTTTCTGATTTATATAATTTTAAACTTAACGATAAACAAGTGTGTTATTGATAAAGAAAACTAAGCGGCTTACTTGTTTGTTTGTTGACCGGAGGGAAATAAAAATAAAATAAAAATAAAGATAAGCCTTCCTTAGTATTCATAATGAATTTTAAACTTGAAAGTTTTCCGCTGGATTAACCAGCGAAGACAAACACAACTAACAGTAACCAGTAAACAACAGAAAAAATTATAAAAATTGATAAAAACATGCCCACATTCCTTTCAACATCATAGATGGAGCGTCTACGGCTTTTATAGACAGAGGTTATGTATTAGGCCCTTTTCTATTTTTAAAGACAAAAGTTATGCCTGTAATTGGCCCCTTTTCTATTTTTAAAGTCAAAGGTTATGCCTGTAATTGGCCCCTTTTCTATTTTTAAAGACAAAGGTTATGCCTGTAATTGGTCCCTTTTTTATTTTTCCTAAGGCTACTGACCGTTGTTGTTTGGATATATACCCTGACCATGAACTAAAAAGACCTTTCATAGAGGTACCACAGAGAAGGGCTTATAGGAAGTCCAGTCCGTCCGGTCGCTGTCTTTGATAGTGGTCGATACTGAAACCATGTCAGAGGCCTATAGCTGTGCTACTAGGCGGTTTGAAAACTCTGACACCAGGGTTTATCGGGTCGTTGTTCGACTCGAAAATCCACTCGCTAAGAAGAAGAAGTCCGTCTCTTCTTCTTTCTCTGTCTTTCTCTCATCACGTCTCAGTGGTCATGCTAACCTTATAAACCAAGCCTGGGGAATGGCCAGTTCAAAATATCTCTAAGTCCCTTCCATTTACATAATTTGCTTACACTCTATGTACATACAAATATATAGTCACGTTTTTTCTCTTACGGTGTAGGCAGAGCATAAAACGCAAGTTCAATTCAATTCAATTCAAGCTTTTTCGCCACGTTAGACAAGGTTTCAGGGCCATTCCAGAAAGTAAGAAGTTGTTTTGATGGGTTGTCAGCCTTTAGCCTAACAAGTAGCTTTTAAATATTTATTTAAGATTCGGATATGTCTTAACTAGTACTACAATTTTTTGAAACAATTTTATTAAAATCATTTCACTCCTTTGTAAAAACTTCAATCGTTTGCGGTGGCACTAGGTATGCTATTTTGCAGCCTACTGTACATACAAATATATAGTCACGCCTTTTCTCTTATGGTGTAGGCAGAGCATAAAACGCAAATTCAAAAGCTTTTTCGCCAAGTTAGACAAGGTTTGAGGGCCATTCCAGAAGGTAAGAAGTTGTTTTGATAGGTTGTCAGCCTTTATAATTACAATACACTGAATCTCTGAAACTGCCTACACTGAAACTGCCTCCGTGGTCTAGCGGTCTGAGTCATGGGCTCACGACCCGGAGGTCCCGGGTTCGATACCCGGCGGGGGATAATGACTTTGTGTTGTTGTTTCTAGTTTTGTTAGGACAATGCAGGCTGATCACCTGATTGTCCGAAAAGTAAGATGATCCATGCTGTCGGATGGGCATGTAAAATAGTCGGTCCTGCGCCTGATTTATTTCTGGTCGTGTCAGTCAGTCTGTCCCATCAGAATAAGAGATTGAAGGAATAGAAAGTGCACTTGTGTGTTGCGCAAACACTTGGGCACTAAAAACTAGTCCCGCGCAGTTGGCCGATCTCTGGGAGATTGGCCGCCGACACAGAAAATCGGTTGGGAAAACTATTATTACACTGAAACCCTCAAATCCCTTTTTACAGCATGCCCTGAGGAGAAGCAGCTCGCATATTCTATGTTTTTCTATTACCCCAGCAGTCCAGCATAGATATACTCTAAAATATTAATAGTGTCATTTGTAAAACAATAAAAATGCACTCTTTTTTTTTCTTGAATTGGCTATTCCCGATCAAGTTGTGAATCCTTGAAATAACAAAAAAATATGAATCCCTTGGAGTTTTATACCTACAAAATCGAACATTCTTGTCTCGTAACATACATACCTATACTTTTTGCCATTACCAAGCCTTGTTTCCCACGATGATTCCCAACTATTGAATGGGCGCTTTTCCACTAGACGGCACGTCAACGGCAACGGCGACGGCACGGTACCGTCGACGATATCGTAGGTGAGATAATGTATGAAAATCAATGAAATTATATGACACGCTTTTCCACTTGCCGGCACGGCACCGTCACGGCATGTCATCGATTCCCATAGATATTGTCACGTGATCGTCGCCGTGCCGTCGCCGTTGCCGTTGACGTGACGTCTAGTGGAAAAGCGCCCAATGGTGTTTCGGCCAGAAACTGTGCAAAATAAAAATAAACACCTATGTGCTTTTATCAATATAGTGCCTCACACGAGTATAAATGGATCTGCCTACAGAATTCGAAAAATTATATTGTCGTTTTTATTTCAAAAAGGTTAGGCTATAGGGTGAACCCTTGACCCGCTCATCTTTGTTTTAGGCTCAAGTAGCTGGCTAAATTGTCCAGAGGAGTTTTACTCTTTTTGTTTTTGATATCATTCTTCGTTTCTAAAATACTTACCATTTGAAAGCTATTTGCTATAGAAATATTTCCGTTTGATCCCATATAAATATCTTATTTATTGAACCAAAATAAACCGATCAAATGCTCTAAAACAAATTGCGGTCTGCACTGCATCTATTCCCTGAATAAAGTAATATTTCAAACAATTTTAATTGAACGATATAGCAGTAACGAAAATCCAATCCAAAAAAATTTACACGCTCCGATCGTCAGTTTGGTTATTTTATACTCCAACAATTTTCAAAAACCGAATGGTCTGCCTCCGTGGTCTAGTGGTCTGAGTCATGGGCTCTCGATCCGGAGGTCCTGAGTTCGATTCCCAGGGGGGAACACAAAGTTAATATTTGTTAGATTTTCCCCAGTTTGGTTAGGACATTGCAGGCTGAATCACCTGATTGTCCGATAAGAAAAAGGATTCCGTGCTTTGGAGGGCACGTTAAGCCGTCGGTCCCGATCGCTGTCATTGATAGAGGTCGTTACACAAACTATGTCAGAGGCCTATTAGCTATGCTATTAGGCGGTTTAAAAACTCTGACACCAGGGTTCATCGGGTCGATCGACTTGATACCCGAAGAAGAAGAATACGGGGTCTGACTTCGGCAATTAACGGAATGTTTTTTATACTACACCTGTTCGGAAAGTATTTAAAAAAAATGGCCAAAAGCGTGACGCTAACCCTCCGATCTACAAACAAACAAGTAAGCCGTTTAGTTTCCATTATGAATAATATTTTATAGCACATTCTCTCCGTCGTGAAGGAAAACATCATGAGGAAACCTGCAAACACTTACGAAGAAATTCACAGGTTGTGTATAACCTAATCTAGGATTGGGTCTGGTTTCCCTTCTGGGTTGCGGAGGTCAGATGGCAGTCGCTCTGTGTAAAAACCAGTACCCTCGTTCAATCACCTAGATTAGGTAGCCGACCCCGAGAGATACGGGAAAAAGGCTAGGAAGGTGATTCCCTTCGTCATTGGTATTTTGCAATGTAGTGTCTCTTTTTTATGCATGGGTACTTGTTATGCTGTAAAAATATTTATCGGATTATTTATTCCGCGAAGCGATTACAGCATTTTCCGTTCTTTTATCAAAATTGATTTTATGAGAAGGTGTATAATCTGATTCAAGTATATTTATTGCGAAATCTAATACTACTGGAAAAAAGATTTACCTTAGAATATCATAAATACTTTCACGAGAAAAGTCTCAAGTTCGCAAAAGAACAAAAAATAACATAATTAGATAAGTATTTTTATAACACATTTGCTCGTAAAGGGTCTCTTATTACACCAATTTCAATATTGTATTGTATCTTATTACGTTCTTGTGCGTAATCGTAATGTAAGATGCACGAGTGCTGTAAAACGAGTGTAAAACACACGAGTTTTTTTTTTAATTAGGTAAAACGCACGGTTTATAGAAAGGTACTTTTTTAAATCTTAGCAAAGAGTTTTTATGGCAGAAAAGTGGTCAACATTTTATAAATAAAATTAACTTTGGGAGATAAAGTATAATAAAATAAACATTTAATTCTTTGATTTAATTAATTTTTACAATAAATTACAAAAATATTAATTTACTTTATTAGTAATACTGGCTGGTTTTTGTTTCTTTGTACTATGGCTTTAAAAAGAAAGCGTTGATGCGCGCGCATCCTAATTTGTGAACAAGTAAAAATTATTCCGCGCGTTTTTTCTTTTCGCTGTATTGTTTTAATTTTGTAGCTATTTCCTCGCAAATATGTTATAAAACGTCGTACGATATACGTGCGGTTTGATAATTACAGCCTCTGCTTTCTTGTAGTCCTCGCCTACGGCTCGGGCTAGCAATATCGCCTCGGCTGTAATGATCAACCCACCGCACTTATATCGTAATGTACTATTAATAACGGTTTATTTTTCACCCTTTTCTTCCGATCACCCCAACAAAGATATTTATCTAAGTATACTCTATCTCTTTTCACCAGGAAAAAGTTATCCATGGAAATGAAATATCTTGCTACAAATAAGCTACGGAAAACCGTAGCTTGCTGTGTAGCATATTACTACGCGCCGTAGCAGATGCGTTTTAATCGCCTTTGTTGCACTGTTTCAACGACATTATAATGTGAACATTATAAATATTTTAAAGTAAACATTTAAATAGGCCTCGATTCACGCCGTCCAATTACTAATTCTAATTATACTAAGGTAGCGCTGTCACTTTCTTATATTTGACATAAGAACAGGATAGCAAATAAACACATGACTTTGACATTCCTAATCTGACATTAAATTGCTTAAATTTGACATTAGATGATGCCCTAGTTAGACGTAATTGATATTAGACCTAAAAGTAGAACGTCAAAGCTTTTGTTAAATTCAAAAGAACTTTGATACAATCAACTGAAATTCAAGAATTTTTTTAATTTTATAAGAAGAGTTCTTTTTCTTGAGTTTGGACAGCAGAAGACAAAATACTTACATAAAAGGAACTCCACTGTGGAGACCGCAATTCACTCACTTATAAAGAAAAAATGTGCACGATCGACCGTGCATTTAATTTTATTAATAAAATATTAAATTTAAAAGTACAAAAAAATCATCACTTAAATAATTAATGCACGATCATCCGTGCAAATTACTTTAAATAAAATATGAGAAATTTTAAGTACGTCACAAAAATTTGAATATGTGATGACGTGTAAGTAGCGCGTCATTAAATAACTAACTAACAACGCAACGTAATGCGCGCGAAGTCGCGAGGGCGGGCGTCCGCTCACGGCCCGACCGCCCCAAACGCACAGATGCAACAGTTGGTGCTGCGACATTCATTACATCACTCCAATAGTTGTCAGCGAGACAAGTACGGCGATAGCGCTAGCAATGGCTATGAAAAGGGAGGGAAATATTTCACTCCCCCGGGTGGTGCAGGTCCTGTTAACGTTTCTAGGAATTTCGCGACGCACAGTCCGCCTGAACTCACCTGCCTGCTGCAGTCATAAATCATCAATGTTAGGACATACTCGTATACGTGCCCTAGCTGCACTAGATTTTTCTAAGTGCAGAAAATATTCGAAATATTTAAATATGTCGGACTACGCGTTCTAAATATTAAATCCTGCTTAATTTAAAAGTATTCAACTTCACGTGAAAGATCCGCGTAAAATAAAGCAACGCCAAACTTTGGGCAAAAACTTTTCTTTGGACTTTTTTAAACTTCTCGAACTTTTTTTCATCATGTTGCTTTTGGCAGCAGTTATCATCGCAGTGGCAGTATTTACAATAATGATGGAAAAACTTAATAGAACCCGCCGGCCCTACTAAAAAGTAAACTTTTGGTGCACATTGTGCAGAACTTCTGTGTCTCAATTATTCTACAAAATATTTTTAATGTTTTTTGAACCATTGTATGTGCTTTATGCGGCGGGGTTTTTTGTGATGTGGGTGTTTTGGTATTGCGAAGAAAAGAAGAAGAAAAAAAATTTGATGGGCGATAAAGATTGCGCGTCAACATCGCGAATGTCCGATTAAAATCTAATAACTAAATTTTAAAACTGCGGATGGAGGAACATAATATTTTTCGAGGCCTATCGCTGTCATTAAGCGATGAGTAAGTACCTAGGAGATACCTAGATCTCTCGGATCTTTAGGCGGTTCGCAGCCACGTGGCCACCTGTTGATACAGGCGCCGGGTTGAATGCTTCCCGTGTGTCCGTTCCGGCCCGTCTACCCGTAAGGTAAGGCGTGAAAGTGAAAGTTTGTGTATTTGTAATATTTGTTTTTCTAGCTGGTGCTGGTGCTGGTTTTTGCTGCTGCTGTTTTTACTTGATATAATATTGTAAGATTTTTAGAAAATTAACTACCCAGACCAAAAAATTTGGAAATCAATAAATAAATGTAATAAAACTTCACATAACATTCTTACTTTATTTTAATTGCTGAGCGAGCTTGATTAAGTAAAATGACTTGTTACATAATGTCGATTGTTGATAGTGATCGGTACACAATCTTTTTTATTTATAATGTATTTCCTAACAATCCACGCGAGCAAAGAGAAAAACTCTTATAAAATCGCAAACGGCGATTAGCGCTAGGGCTGCCCTGCGAGTTTCATAAATTACAACGCGCGCTACATTTTATTTTTAAGAATATAATTTTTTGTGATGAAGTAATATTTTGGGTTGAATCGTTCAAAATGATTGTAGATTTATATTTCAAGTAAAATCACGCTGTATATTTACAATGTATTTTTACAAAAAATTGCTAAATACACGTATATTAAAAAATAATGCATTATTTTATTGTAATAGATAGGCATAAATAAAAAAAAAGATTTACCTATACATTGATTTTTTGACGCAAACGCTATGCGCATTTCGTGATTTGGACCTGGGGGGTGAGGGGGAGGGGTGAGGAAGTGCACTGCAAGGTGAGGGGGAGGGGTTGTCCTGGCCACGCCCATTTTTTTGTATCAGTTTTATGTAAAATAGTATAAGTCACGTTTTTTTTTTAATTTATAATGTATTTATAAAAAAATTGATAGTTACACGTATATTAAAAATAAATGGATTGTTTTATTGTAATACATAGGCATAAATAAAAAAAGAGTTAAATTGATTTTTTGACGCATACGCAATAAACGCTATGCGCATTGCGTGATAATATGGACCTGGAGGGTGAGGGGAGGGGTGAGGAAGTGCACTGCAAGGTGAGGGGGAGGGGATGTCCTGGCCACGCCCATTTTTTGAAACGGGTTCCTGGAAATTTTCAGCGCCATGTTGACAGCCCTAAGTCCTTGTCTTTACTTATTTAGTTTAGTTTTATGCATTCTTTATTTGCCTAAGCGAAACATTTTGTCTAATGTTTTGTGCATGAGTATCTCATTTTACATCGTATTGCGTAAATTTTTAGCGTACAGGCAGAAGCGAGAGCGGCTACAAATAAGCGGAAATATCTTCATAAGCGGGAGCGGGAGGGATTGGACGGACAATGTATTTCTATACATACATAAAATCACGCCTTTATCCCTAATGGGGTTGGCAGAGCAAAAACTACCTAAACAAAGGTCGTTCCGCCACGTCTGACAAGTTTTGAGGGTTATTACCTATATTACATGGGCACCTTTGTGTCGGGGGCAACACGGGGCGGGTTGTTTGAGTGACCCATCCCTAAATTATTGTAAATATTGTTTTTAATTTGTTCTTATGTTGTTATTTTAACTGTATATTAAGTTACATTAAGTAAACAATGATCATATTACAGATGATTATGTATATTGCTATAGGGTTGTCAGTCCATCGCCTAAATTGCAATACACTGAAACCCTCCAATCCCTTAGCTGGCTTTTACATCATACCCGGGAGGAGATGCAGCTGACACATTCTATGTTTTTCTATCATTCCCAGTCCAGCATGGAAGTATTTCATTTTCATTTATTTAGGTTTAAGTATTTCATTCATTTTATGATGAATAATATTGCTTGGCGTATGTGGTCGCCGGTGCGAAATACTTGCGACATCATCGTTAGCGACATCGTATGCATCTTTTATGCCTATCTATTACAATAAAATAATGCATTATTTTTTAATATACGTGTATTTAGCAATTTTTTGTAAAAATACATTGTAAATATACAGCGTG
>JARACY010004666.1:0-25733 GCA_029255725.1 Scrobipalpa atriplicella | reverse complement strand
AACTAAACCTTAGAATTTTGTTGGATTTTGTAGTAAGTTTACAAGTTGTAACATTACTGAACTAATTAATGTGAGCAATTAATGAAGGTACGACAATCAAAGCAAAGCACCGCTAGTCGGCTCGCGGTGAACCGGCGAAGCTACAACAAAAAATAACCAATTATTGGTACTTACCGCCGACTCTGTACATATTCGCAGCCATTTTTATACACAATCACTATTTCATTAACACTTAATTAATCTACATCTGACACAATTAATAACTATAACACTATGTAATTGAGCTTTTACAATGTTTTTCATCACGTTAACTCCGGACGCCTTTCGCTGATCGCCATTTTCTTTCACACTACTAATTTGGCCGAGTGCGCAGTTCGCACTTTTTTGGCGTAAACTTCCTGCTCTTTGAAACAAAGCAATGACATGTCATTAATTTTGAATTCACTAATTACAACAAAAGTGTAATGTTTTTATAGTAAAAATACGATAAATTTTACAAATCATGTCCGTATTTGAAATAATTTACTATTTTGTCCTAAAAAATAAAAAAAATAATTTCATTCAAACTGCGTTCCGTTACTGTCTAAGGGACGCATGTATGTCACTTTGATAAAATGAAATTAAATAATTGTTCAGTAAAATATATGATTCAATGAATTATATGAATTATGAATAGAAATTTTATTAAAATTCATAAAGAAATATAACCACCGATTTATATTGTTTAATTATTAAGCAATTTTGTTAAAATTATGAGTTCTTACTATTATGTCTGTTGCGTGTAATGGAACATGCACACCTTTGACCATAGACAAGCACGCTTTATTTACTCTATAGTTTATGGTCGAGGCTCGTTTTTGATTGCAAAATTTAATGTTTTGACGTGTCGACACTAGAGGCCAGTTACTTGCTTAATGGCATGGTATTGCTTTCTTGACAATATAAAAATGGCATTTTTGAAAAATAAGCGATAAAGTTTGAAGTGTTTCTATCTATATACCCTGACCTGAAAACTAAAAAGACCTATAGAGTAGGGGGCTAATGGGAAAGTCTATCCATAAGTAGGCTTTTTTTAAAACTTGGCCAAGCTATACCCGTTTCAATAATTCACAATAATGTATTTTTAGTGTTGACGACTGAGGAGAGACAAAGCGTAGGCGCGGGAGCCAGTGGTGCCATACCCCACGTGATTTTTCATACAAACCGAATGTACTCTACAAAGAACGATACCGCTCTGACGCTCCGCGCTTCGCCGCGGTGCGCGTTTGCAGTGTGATAATGCATGCAGCGGTGCAGTGCGGGTGAAATCGCGGGCTGGAATGCTCACGTATCGTTTCTGTTTCCTCGATTGTAAACGAGGCTTTGATTTCATAGACAATCACAAGCGGTGGCGTTGAGTGAGCGATTTAATTTTCAAATTTAGAACGTTTGTTGTAAAATGTTATTAAAATTAAATTTCAAGGTCCCATTTATTTATAAAAAAATATTAATTAATAAAAATTATTAAGAATTATAATAATGAAAAAACTGTGTTTACGTTTTCAAAAATGACGTGGCCGAGTTGACAGCTGTTTAGTCTATGAAATTTGACATTTGCCAAATCAGCCAGGCTCGCCCGTCGTCAGAAAATAGTAAAAATATCGAATATTTACTCAATTTTATGAATGAATACGTGGTTACACAGTGATTTATAGCATATGTGACCGCCCTTAGGTGGCTGCATGCGTTCTTGGTACGTAAATGTCGGAGTATTCGTGGAAATCTGCGTTTTGTGTTGTGACCGTGTAAGGTTACGTGTTTTTTACTATGTTTTACTTTTAGATCAGCGATATGGCGACGTACGAGGAGTTTATCCAGCAGAATGAAGACAGGGACGGGATACGGTTCACCTGGAACGTGTGGCCGTCGAGTAGGATCGAGTCAACTCGGTTGGTGGTGCCGCTGGCATGTTTGTACCAACCGCTGAAGGAGCGACCGGATCTACCCCCCGATCCAGTATGAACCAGTGCTCTGTACCCGCAATACAATGCAGGGCCATATTGAATCCTATGTGCCAGGTTGACTACAGAGCCAAGTTATGGGTCTGCAACTTCTGCTTCAAAGAAATCCTGTAAGTTTCCTATTAGTCCTTAGATTTTTCTTGTTTTTATAATTCTTGAACCCCTTTAACGAATGTCTGCAACAATTTTGTAAATTTTTTTATGTTAATAAACAATTCATATTCAAATAAAAAACTTTGTGAATTTAATTTAAAATCAAAATTCTTTTTCCAGTTCCTCTTCATCTAAACAAGTGTCTACCACCAGCAGGTAGATTGGGGGCATAGCCTGGGCCCCGGGTGATGGTGTGTATTCAATTGTGGGAAAAGTTTGGGATTAGCTCTGCTGGCTGATGTTTGTTCTGATATAGCTGCATATTGTGGGAGGAAACTGGAAAAAGAATTTTGATTTTAAATTAAATTCACAAAAGTTTTTTATTTGAATATGAATTGTTTATTAACATAAAAATATTTACAAAAATTGTTGCAGACATTCGTTAAAGGGTTCAAGAATTATAAAAACAGAAAATCTAAGGACTAATAGGAAACTTACAGGATTTCTTTGGAAGCAGAAAGTTGCAGACCCATAACTTGGCTCTGTAGTCAACCTGGCACATAGGATTCAATATGGCCCTGCATGTATTGCGGGTACAGAGCACTGGTTCATACTGGATCGGGGGGTAGATATCGGTCGCTCCTTCAGCGGTTGGTACAAACATGCCAGCGGCACCACCAACCGAGTTGACTCGATCCTACTCGACGGCCACACGTTCCAGGTGAACCGTATCCCGTCCCTGTCTTCATTCTGCTGGATAAAACTCCTCGTACGTCGCCATATCGCTGATCTAAAAGTAAAACATAGTAAAAACACGTAACCTTACACGGTCACAACACAAACGCAGATTTCCACGAATACTCCGACATTTACGTACCAAGAACGCATGCAGCCACCTAAGGGCGGTCACATATGCTATAAATCACTGTGTAACCACGTATTCATTCATAAAATTGAGTAATATTCGATATTTTTACTATTTTCTGACGACGGGCGAGCCTGGCTGATTTGGCAAATGTCAAATTTCATAGACTAAACAGCTGTCACTCCGGCCACGTCATTTTTGAAAACGTAAACACAGTTTTTCATTATTATAATTCTTATAATTTTATTAATTAATATTTTTTATAAATAAATGGACCCTTGAAATTTAATTTTAATAACATTTTACAACAAACGTTCTAATTTGAAAATAAATCGCTCACTCAACGCCACCGCTTGTGATTGTCTATGAAATCAAAGCCTCGTTTACAATCGAGGAAACAGAAACGATACAGTTGAGCATTCCAGCCCGCGATTTCACCCGCACTGCACCGCTGCATGCATTATCACACTGCAACGCGCACCGCGGCGAAGCGCGGAGCGGTCAGAGCGGGTATCGTTCTTTGTAAGTACATCGGTTTGTATGAAAATCACGTGGGGTATGGCACACTGGCTCCGCGCCTACGCTTTGTCTCTCCAGTCGTCAACACTAAAAATACATTATTGTGAATTATGAAACGGGTATAGCTTGGCCAAGTTTTTAAAAAAACCTACTTATGGATAGACTTCCCATTAGCCCCCTACTCTATAGGTCTTTTTAGTTTCAGGTCAGGGTATAGATAGAAACACTTCAAACTTTATCGCTTATTTTCAAAAATGCCATTTTATATTGTCAAGAAAGCAATACCATGCCATTAAGCAGTAACTGGCCTCTAGTGTCGACACGTCAAAACATTAAATTTTGCAATCAAAACGAGCCTCGACCATAAACTATAGAGTAAATAAAGCGTGCTTGTCTATGGTCAAAGGTGTGCATGTTCCATTACACGCAACAGACATAATAGTAAGAACTCATAATTTTAACAAATTGCTTAATAATTAAACAATATAAATCGGTGGTTATATTTCTTTATGAATTTTAATAAAATTTCTATTCATAATTCATATAATTCATGAATCATATATTTACTGAACAATTATTTATTTCATTTTATCAAAGTGACATACATGCGTCCCTAGACAGTAACGGAACGCAGTTGAATGAAATTATTTTTTTTATTTTTTAGGAACAAAATAGTAAATTATTATCAAATACGGACATGATTTGTAAAAATTTATCGTATTTTACTATAAAACATTACACTTTTGTTGTAATTAGTGAATTCAAAATTAATGACATGTCATTGCTTTGTTTCAAGAGAGCAGGAAGTTTACGCCAAAAAGTGCGACTGCGCACTGGCCAAATTTAGTAGTGTGAAAGAAAATGGCGATCAGCGAAAGGCGTCCGGAGTTAAACGTGATGAAAAAACAGTTGTAAAAAGCTCAATTACATAGTGTTATAGTTATTAATTGTGTCAGATGTAGATTAATTAAGTGTTAATGAATAGTGATTGTGTATAAAAAATGGCTGCGAATAGTGTACAGAGTCGGCGGGGTTATAGTACCAATAATTGGTTATTTTTGTTGTAGCTTCGCCGGTTCACCGCGAGCCGACTAGCGGTGCTTTGCTTTGATTGTCGTACCTTCATTAATTGCTCACATTAATTAGTTCAGTAATGTTACAAACTTGTAAACTTACTACAAATCCAACAAAATTCTAAGGTTTAGTTGACGTTACGCCGGGGTTTACGCTAGTTTGCGGGCAATTTGTATTATTTTACCCAAATTTCGTCAAATAGGACATTAGCATCTAGGTATCATTGTATCGGCTTGCGTATCTGCGTGCGGGTGGTAAGACAAGAGGGCCGCCTCAGTCACCCGGTGGTGACCGCGCGCTTTTTAGGGTTGTTTTGTGTAATTTTTGATGGTTTTTGACACGAGATTTTAGGTTATATTTCCTTGTTGTCATAACATTTTGACGAGAATATTTAAGAGTCGGTATGGTGTTTTAGGGTTAGGAGAGCTGAGTACACGGTCGTTACGTTCTTTGTATGTTAGAGGCGATGGTATTTTTGTGGTTTAGTCGGGATCGTTTGGTGGCGGGCGAGCCGTGTCGGTCGCGGGCTGGGAGCGCCTCGTGTGTTGCGACCGGTGCCCCGTCTCGCCGAATGTTAATTAGTTCTTCCTTCACTACTTCCTATCCACATCATGTGTGTAGTGTATTATGAATGAGTACTTCTCAAGTAGTATTCATATTTGTAGGCTATTTGTACTACACTGCTAGGGCTAGGCAACTATTACTGCTGAAATTCCTCTTCCATTTAATCAACCTAATCAATAACTAATTTAAGCAAATGTTCAATATTGTTTATTCAAAACTAAGGTAAACATGCTCCTCCAAAATAACATTGAGTAGGTATCTACATAAATGTTATCACTACTCGTACTCGCACCTGGGAATTTATCATGTCTGTAAAATGACCTCAAAAGTCTTGCATACTTAATGCCTAGTATCTGCCGCTGACAAAGAATTACTTGACCCACATTCAATAGTTTGAGTTTTTTGAGAAATGTATAACTTTAGGAGTTGGCAATATAGCAAAATAATACTTGATTTAATGTTTTAAGAGATCATTATTTAATAATTCTATATGGTGAATAAATTTTTAAATACATAGGTATATTATAGTTTTAAAAAAATTGCAGCAGATATAAGCTTGACATGCTTGTTCAGATTTATATTTAACACATATGTATTAAGATTTGAAGGAATACTAATTCATCTGTATGTATGTACATACTTTTCTCTTGAAGCCTGTGTATGGTTTGAGCTAGCTAAAATGTTAATAACATTTGTGTAAAGTAGAAGAAATAGTTCATACACATTATACAATTTTTTCTTATTCTTTTTGTGTCATTGGTAACATTGTAACTTAACTTCCAAAAAACTAGCAATGCTCGCTGCCCGTTGGTTTACCCAATTACACATAAATAAATTCTTTGATTGCATATAATTTGCTTAAATCTTGCTCATGTCAGAGTTATCATTATCAAGCAAAGTGCATGAACAACTTTTTTATGTAATTTGAAATATCTCAAACATAATTTTAATTCCCTATACCTGTTAGCTATGAACAATGTTGTATAGTATGTTTAATGTATTATTAATTTAAAAATATTGATCTATCTACAGTACATACTGTTGTATAAGATATGAGTAGATAGTTATGTTTTATGAAGCAATAATTTTTTAATTCAGTAGTTTACATACCATTGGGATCATAAAACTGTTCATTGCATTTTATGTTTAATTTTATTATAGAACTAAACATCTCTGCTCTATGTAGCCTACTGCCTATGTAAGAGTGAATAAACTGATACTCAAAATTAGTTCTTACTGGTTTAATCTAGTCTTCTTCTTAGCAAACAAGTGGGTTTTTCGAGTTGATTTACGACTCGACGTTCCACATTCGACGTTCGACGTTCGACTGTTTCCACAGGGAGGACCACTTTGCGGAGATTGTGCCTAACGAAGTCTTAAAGAGTTGTATTCCGTTCCTATCCAAACTAGCTAAGCTCACAAGAGCGAAGCACTTACATAATAAATCTAGTTTTAACTATATTGCAACATATACATGCCATGCTATTTAGTGGCTTTTGTTAAACATCTTTGCTATCAGTAGTTTTAAATAACCAGTTTAACTTATTTGAATGTACATTATGTTTGCATAACCTTCAACTGTGTGAAAGTGAGGTCATTGACCTATCCTACCTACTATTGTAAATGGTCATTACAAACTTCATCTGTGTGCAATTAGTAGGTAGGTAAGCAATTTTGATATTTAAAAAAAAAATATAAATTATGGCATAATGTAGTAAATTTATGTATAGGTAGGTATAAAGCAAAGATTTATCTTCATTGGTATTATAATATGTATTGCATGTTTTCCTTTCCATGAAGTACCTACTGATATAGACTGACTCATCCTTACTACAGCAAAGCAAACAATAGTTCAACTAAAAGACCAAGTTTATCTAAGCCGCCAATTCCTTTAAAGTAAATTAAAAATAAAACTAGTTTTGAATTTCGAAACGACTTGCTCCTTGCAGTATGAGGTAAAGGGCCCCATTCACACGGCGCGAGCGAATCCGCGGCGGTTGTGACGTCACACTACGTCACACGCTAACGGCCGCGTCGCCGGCCATCGCGCCGTCCTTATCTCGCGCGGTGCTACTGATAGAGTACGATAGTTGATGCTGCGGTGGGCAAATAGTTTGATTGATGGTCGAGTTGCAGTTTTTAAACGGTGGACATGTAGGAAAAGTACTACACGTGACTGTATTAGTTTATTGGGTCAGTGTCCCTAAAATATGGTTTTGTGTGCTGCACATTTTCTTTTCGTAGTCTATGCTGTATTAAAACCGAAAGTTTCTCATTCGTAACTATGTTACTAAATATCTCATTGATAGGTAAAGTTATCTGTTATCTTCTTGATAATGTACCTGATGTACCTACACGCACACAATGTACCTGTTAATTTAGTTATGATAAAGATATTTTAAAAGCTCCACAAAACTGACGATCCAACTTCGTCATCATGTGCGCATCCTAACTGTCCTGTACATACATGTACACCACATAATATTTTAAAGATCCAACCTTTGCTAAATATCTCCTCAGCCAATTATCCCGACCTTCTTTAATGGAATGTTCGGTCATTTGGGTTGGGTACAGCTACGGAAAAAAACGATATCTCAAAGTATTCTGCAACTGCTGTTTTTTACACAATCGTCGCAGTCGCATATCTTCCGGGTGTTGGTAAACATAGCTATAGCATAGTCAGATAGTTTCTCTACATCTTGACGCTAGATCATGCAATTGCGGTAGGTACTGCACCGGTGAAAGTCGCTCACGGCTTGCTACACATAGTACATACGTCTCTGAACAATAACTGGTCCTGTCCAACCGACCGACCGACCGGTCCGCAAATTACTCATATTATTTACCAATAACTTCGCCGGCTCATCAGCTTTTGCAATTCTAATTACTCGTGTAGGATTAGTTTTCGAGCGAATGGTTGTTTCGAGACTTCGTCTTCATACAAACTTCATTTGGACGCGGCCTGGAGTCAAAATACTCATTATTTACCAATAACTTCGGCGGTCCATCGACCGATGTAATTCTAATTAGCCGTGCAAGATAGTAAAGATTTCAGACAATGATACTTTTCAGACTCTGTTTTCATCATACTTATCCTGCTAATATTATCAATGCGCAAGTTTGGATGTTTAGATGTTTGTTACTCAATTACGCATCAACCACTCTGGGGATCAAACTTGGCACATTTATAGATTAGGTCCTAGAATACCACATATGCTATTTTTCACCGCGGGAAAACCTTCATTTTCAAGGGAAAGAAAACTCATTTAATGCGGATGAAACCGCAGGCGGAGAGCACATTAGTTGGAGGTATTTAGTAGGCTCTAGTCATGGCTCTAGTAAGAAGGCAAGAGCGATCTGTGTTCTCTTATGAATAGCACATATATTGTGTAATTTGTTTTATTAGCTGGAAGTAAACGAGACTAATTTATTATTTGCGTTTCGTACAAACTACGTCACTTATTCTTTTGCAATAGGCTTTGCAACTCCAAGAAATATATGCTCGTTTTAAACCATCCTTACGGTAGAATCGTTTAGTCCATTTCTTACTAAGTACGTCTATCCGGCGTACCGATTCCGACGACACGTAGTTGATATCTGTGGTTTGTTTTTCTGCGGCACTGGCGATAAAATGACCAATAATATTACACGTTTATTGGTCTATCCATTCGCCAAACCACGTGTTAACACGAGCCTGAACCCGAAAGTAAACCAACAAAACAGAAAATCTGTACTAACAAAGTAACTTTGTTCCACTTTAACGCCTAAACGGCTTAACGGATTTCGATTAAATATGGCAAGATGATAGGTGGTATTCTGGAAATGGTCACAGGCTACTTTTTACCTAGGGAAAATACCCATTCCCACGGGAAAAGCCTTAGTGCTGCCCGTGTATTTCACCCGTGAAATGGTGGGGCGGAAAGTTGGTATGACATAAGGTTCTTGAGAAAGGGCAAGGAACCTCGCGTTTGCATTGATTTTTTGCTGCTCATTCACCTACCTAGCGCTAAAGCTTTGTGTGTTGTAGTAACATCTAGAGCAGGGTTTCTCAAACTGGGGTTCGCCAATTGACGTTTGGGGGTTAGCAAAAAGATTTGTGTATTGAAAAATACCAATATTATTTCTGAAATTTGACTTAACTTGCAATAAGAAGCATGCTGACCACATTAACACTTTTCTACATTTCTTTTTTAAACTGTCTAATTTTGCAAAAAAAGACTTCTATAAGTAGATTTCTTTTCCATTTTTTGTTCGGGGTTCGCGCTATCACCTGGGAACTTCGACAGGGGTATGAGGATCACAAGTTTGAGGAACCCTGATCTAGAGCGAATTTTCAGAGTAGAAGGAACACTGTATGCAGGAGTCGGTTTGTTAGTCTCCATTTTGTTGTGGGTTTCCGATGTTGGGTCTGTTCTGTTGAAATAAATGGGGTGTATTCCTACCGCATGATATTAATTTAGTAAAGTGGTAGATGTCGATTACCGATTGTATCCAGGTTTTTTTTAACTTATAGCCAGACTGATTTCCCATACAGAATGTGTGACTATGTTGAAACAGTGTCCAGATGAATCTAAATCTGCAAAACTATAGACATTTATAAATTGCCCTAGGTGAATAGGATTAGATTCATTAATTTGCACTTTCTATTCTATTCAATTTCGCCCTATACTTATCTGAATTAGTCACGTAATTTATTTGTCACAACAATATATTTTTTAATAAAAACAAGCCGTTAGCGTATTGTTATGATTTACGTATGCTTAAAATTTTCTGTTTATGAGGTCAGATGTCATATTTTTCGTCATGTTGGCACCGAATATTATAATAATACTTATTATATTGGTTTAATCGATTGTTTATGTATAGCCTGATCGGTGGCTAAAAAGACCTGTCATAGAGGTATCAAAGGGCATTTATAGGATCCATAAGTTCTTCTCTTCTTCTTTCTCTGTCTTTCTCTCTTTAGGTCTTTTAAGTTCGTGGTCATGGTCAGGGTATAGGTTTTGAGTGGGGTATCATTGGATAAGTAGTAATTATTTCTTTGATTTTGCTTGCAAATTAGTATTAACGTCTTGAACCATATTGTTACTTCGGACCATAGGTAGGTACTATTTGTAATTTTGGCCGAGTTCGCCGAATAGATCCAACGAATAGTAGTGATAATGATAACAAAAGAAATATCCAACGGCATGGCCACGTGAAATCTTACCGAGAGAATTCAATCATTCTGCGGCTCTCGCGATGACGTGTCCAGGCTAAATTTACTGTACACTTACTTATTGACACGTTCCAAAAATACACTAAAGTCTTGGCAAAACTGAACGGGCGTTAACATCGCTATCAGCCGCATAATGCCCCAACTTATACATATACATAAGTATAGGCTAGGTAATGTTATATAGTCGTATCCGCCACTCGCGTTGCCCCAGCGTGTGTCTATATGTAGATGCGGTAGGTATGTATAGCCGGCGCATACATATCGATGTAAGTACGAGTGTTGGTCTTACAGTCGGTGGGTCGCGAGGCGTCTGCACTCCACATTTTACGAGTCAACTCGTAACGTATGAACTGGAATGGTGTTGGATTTGATGTAACTCCTAGCCTAGTTGAGATGAGAACCCCGAATGGTGTAAATATCAAGGTCGCGTTACTAATTATTATTTAGATTACGATATACTTGATAAGGCGTATAGAATCTGGTACAGTAACTGTGAAATTTCTGTATGAGAATTTTATCAAATCATATTTATTTAATGATACAAAACACTAGCAGCGTCCGATATTTTCCGTCTGTAAATTCCGTCCTCGCAATTTGTGTGAGGACTTGACCGATCTGGGTAGTCGAGTACGCTGACCCTAAAAAGGTACTTCCGAAGTACTAAAACTCGCCCGCGTTTAGTAGTTCGGGCAGAGAACAACTTGTCACAAGATTAATCGTCTAAAACTAACGCGGTTAGCTCAACTGTCGAGGATGAAAGGTCCGCGTCGTGTCATTATGCGCGTTGTTTTGTAGAGTTGCGCGCGGTAACGGTAAAAAAGCGCCATTTATATGGTCGTCCATGTACTGCCATAAGCATCAGGCGCAGGCAGGCAGGCAGGTACCCACTACCCGGCGATCGCGTCCGTTCCGCCTCGGCTGCTCCACACTTGCGGCCAACAGAAACAATCCGAATTTGTAATAGCCCGTAACGTTCGACTACAACTCCGAATAACTGTTGACTAAAAATCAATTTTTATGCGCATTATTGAACTATAGGTATAGCAATCGCGATCCCCCTGAGCAACAACCTTGTGTAACCTTGTATTTTAACATGTTAAAGATAATTTGTATTAATTATTACGGTTGTTTTCCTCAATCTATCATATTACAATACAATATTGAATGCTCCACGTGGTAGAATTTTATAGGGTGTAGTATTGCAAGCAATACTCGCCTCATCATCACATTCGTGTAATCTATTCGCATCTAAACGAGAAAAGTAACTGTTAAACAGTCATTGTAATAAGTCCGCGTAGTAAATGTTATGAATGTATCATCAAAAATGCTATTGTCCAGCCGTGAGATCTAATTTCGGACCTCGTCATTCTGGTCTGCACAGAAGATAGAATAAGAACATACTAACACAGTATATTTTGCAAAATTGTCTCTGAATGCACTTTCCACTATGAATGTCGATAAAAGTTGTACCCTACCGACCGAGTCAATAAAGTTTAAATTAAAATTAACACAAACGCGCAGCAAGTAAGTTCTCGCCTCTTGTAAACGCGCCCTTAGAATCATAATATGTAGAAGTATTATTATTAATTTTATACTCTCTGAAATAATAATCTTCGCCAAATTACAAACTTTCTCCTAAATATCTAATTAATAGGGCTATTGATTCTCTTTTTTATGGGTTTGCTCTTGACTCTACTAGTGTAGGTCAGAGACAGAGCTGACGGTGGAGCGAGTTTATCCCGAAGAAGCCTATTCGTCCACTCTCGCACAGACGAGACTATTTTCTTATCCTTAAGTAGTAATTATTTCTTTGATTTTGCTTGCAAATTAGTATTAACGTCTTGAACCATATTGTTACTTCGGACCATAGGTACTATTTGTAATTTTGGCCGAGTTCGCCGAATAGGTCCAACGAATAGTAGTGACAGTGTACTTTTGACTCTACTAGTGTAGGTCAGGTCAGAGACAGAGCTGACGGTGGAGCGAGTTTATCCCGAAGAAGCCTATTCGTCCACTCTCGCACAGACGAGACTATTTTCTATTGACACATACATACCTACATCCTTTATTCCTAATGGGGTAGGCAGAGCGTCAACGACCCAAAGCTTTGAAGATCATATATTTCTATTGACGTTAATGAATAATGCACCTAACAATATTTCTGGTTTGTCCACAGACTGCGTCTATTTCGAGACGTCGTCGACGTCTCCGTACCAAATCCGGCGGATAGAGGAACTCAATAAGACCGCGTCGGGCAACGTGGAAGCCAGGGTCATGTGCTTCTACCGGCGGCGCGATTTGCCCAACCCCCTCATACAGTTAGCTGATAAGCATCAATGTAAGTAATAGTTATACTAAGGCAAAGCGAACTCCCCATACTGTCTGTGTACGGTGGTCTGTAGTGGTCCAAAACCACTAGTTTCATGGCCATTTCTGTCATACGATACGGTTTAACAGACCGAAACACGAGAGACGCGCAAAGACGCGAAATTGTGGCAATCCGCAGTATCAAATGAAATCTACCCGAAAACTAAATTGGCAACCTCTAACTGATACCGTTAACCATCTTTAAATAGGTTAAAATATGCACATATTTATATTGTTATTCTGTGCTTGAGTAATAATAAAAAAAAACGACTAACTCTAAACAACAAAGATGTTTAGAGATCAGTAATTAACTAATCCAGACGTCTTATTGTAGAACTGAATATCTTTCCTATGCAGATTCAGAACCACAAATGCGTTTAGAAATGACAATAAACGGCTTAGATTATAATCTTCATTAACGTAATGTTGTTAAGACCTCCGTTTAGGTATCTTCACCAACGGATGGTTGTTGTTTGAGAAATAATCTTCGATTTTCAACTAAATATCATACACACATATATAAAATACATAAACATAGGTCGTTCCGCCACATCTTACAAGTTTTAAGGGTTATTTATTACAGATGATTACGTATATATATTGCTGTAGTGATGGGTCGTCAGCCCATCGCCTAAATTGCAATACACTGAAACCCTCGAATCCCTTAGCTGGTTTTTACAGCATGCCCGGGAGGAGATGCAGCTGGCACATTCTATGTTTTTATATCACTCCTAGTCCAGCATGGAAGTCAAACTAAAAATATTATCGCTTCCATTTCCATTGCACAACTTCTTCTCTTGCACAAATTCCTCTTGCACAAATTCGATCAGAGATTGTAATAAATTTTCCCAGATAAGATTCCTCGACGTACAAAATCGTTTTGTGGAATCGATTTAACATTAAAGGAAGCCATATCTAATTGTATTGAAAGAGATTCCCCAATAAGTTTGTCTAGCCAGGCCCACATATTGGGAGCATTGTGTCTTTGCTATTGAGTTTTATGGTAAATCAATCTATCTGTCTGTAGTATGATACAAATAATCGTGGATATAATCTGTGTTTTTATTAGTTAGCTATAAAGTTCATTCCACGGTGTAGTTTTTTATAAGACCTTGCACATTTGTAAGAATTTTGCCAAACAAATAATCGCTAGTGCGTCACGCACGTGGCCCCATGTGAGCCCGTGTTTGATTCTTTTCTATAAATAGCCGATTATCCTAGTCGCAAGTACAATCTAGTTGCTCGGCGGGTGTCTGGAGCCCCCAATTCCAGTCAATCTGTGTGTTTATGTATGGGTATTCCTGTCAGGTTGCTAGGTGTTTTATGTATGACCGTTATTTGAACAAAACATACGAGTTCGGAAGTTCACTTTCTCGAAATGACATTCTTCGCTCCGCTAACCTTAATTTTTATGCTTAGCACTGTTGTCGCCAATGTTACCGAATTTTTATGGGGATAATGTCGAGCTCGTAAAGTCACTTCGGAATCGATCCGCCTGCTTACGGCAGTTAACGTAAACAGCGGAGGCGCACGCGATCGCTCCAGTATAGTTCCCTGAACTTAACTTTGCATAGAATGACACAGATTGTGCATCGAAAATTCAATCTTAAATTCAAGTGTTAACTGTGATTTTTGGATGCAGAAACTTTCACCCACTACCTCAAGAAATCTGCCGGTAACTATATATTATACCATCGATTCAGACTAACTGGTATTGGTCCTTGGGTAACGTCTTTTGCGTTGACATCGAACAATCGAGAACAAAATCCAGAAGTTCTGTTGCATACGTCACGCGTGGCGCGACGCTTTCGGAAGTCGCCATTTTATCCAGCGCGCTGGCACTTCCGCTTCATCATTATATTCGTTGTTATCCAAATTTCGTATAGTGGAAGACAATTTCGATCCACCGAGAGATAAGATAAAACGTACCTATATGTTACAATAGGTATGCTCATATATTTTCCTCACAGAATCACCAGTTAGCCATAGTAATAAATCACTGATAAGCGAAGACGATAACAATAATTTAGTTGTTTAACTTAAAATAGGTGGATAAGAATTAAAAGTTTTAAATAACTATCTCATATATTATTCTACCATAATACTGTCTTTGTTTAGAGACTGTGAATCGACAATGATGTTTTATTTTTATCTTGATTTCTATAGGTTTTGAATTCGCTGGATCTTCCATGCATAATACAAATCGCTTCATTTCTGTTTGTTGGGAACAAACTGTACTCTTATCATCAAAACACATTATTACTCATCATCTCCCTAGCCTTATCCCGTATCTCACGGGGTCGGCTACCTAATATAGGTGATTGAACGAGGGTACTGGTTTCTACACAGAGCGACTGCCATCTGACCTACGCAACCCAGAAGTTTCCCCAGACCCAATCCTAGATTAGGTCAGAGTTTTCAAGCCGCCGCAATATCTACGCTATTAAACGATATTAACCGGGATCAATGGCTTAACGTGCCTTCAGAAGCACGAAAAAAGCGCCAAATAAACATACATATGAAATTCGGAAACCGAAAAACACATTGGTACGTGGTGGGATTCGAACCACGACGTCCACGACGACCTCCCGCTCAGGAGGCAGCGGCCCTATCCATCCATCGGGCTCCAAACAAACACATTATTAATGTGATAGTAATTTTCGTCACACAAAATATGAAGGAATGAGTGGATGAATATTCATACAAAATCGAGTCTAAATCCCTTACGAGGCAGACAGATCGTCAATGACTTCATAAGAGTCGCATTACACATTCGTGTATTGCTGGTTGGTATGACGGGTTGTCAGCTCATCGAATAATTTGTAATTGTATCACTCTGAAGCCTCTGTCTATGACTTATACCAAAAGGAGAGCCTGCTGGTACATTGTAGATTAGATTTAGTTAGATTCTTAGCTCATCATAATACATATTTTGATTAATTTATGAACGTAACACACTGCAGACTAACCTTCACACAAATCGTCACACCAGTTTTAGCTATATTCGATTAGTCTCAGATAATTGTTTGATAAAGTTTAGAGCTTGACCTATTTTGGTGTCACTGCGCAAAATAAGTAAAATATATTCTTCAATACAAGTATCTCGCCGAAATAGAGGTCGATGAACTAAGCTGCTATATTCACGAACTCCCCATGTTTTTCAAATGCTTTGTCTACGTAAAAAAATAGGCCGGGAGACATCAATACTCGGTGACTTGTATTCTAAACGCCTTAACTGGATGGCCGTCCCCCGCACCCCCCTTCCCCCATATCGACCGTGGCGTCCTCATCTCACAGGTACACGCAACTTATCCCCGGTTTTAATTGTCGCCATGCGTAGCGTAGATGACCCGGCTTGAATAAACAAACAGGAAAAAAAAGTATTATGTTGATTTTTGGTTTGTTTTTCTAGGGTGTGTATAGGTAAATGGTAGTAAACAATTAGCATTATGATTGTAGATAAGCAAATTAAAGAAGCTCGCTTCATAGAACTCTAAAATAACCTTTATCACGAGGGCAGAAAAGAGTACAATCATGTTCTTTTGTCGACCGACCGCTACGTCTCGAGGCGCAGCTCTAATCAACTGAACATTTTGGTTTATATTATTCTCCTAGGTCAACATTGTATACGGGTCCATCAGAATAAAACCAAATCGGCCTACGTAGAAAACTTTACCTTTCAGACGCGTTGGTAGGTAGGTATCATCACCAGACCCTCTCTAACTTTGATGCCCGTCGTCCACACATACGCAGTCTGCCCTTGCCAACAAACAAAACTTATTTAAATAATTCAAGTTGAAATTACACACCATGTTCCTCACAACTTCACTTGGCGCCTTTATTTTTTGCTCTTTTATTTGTAACTTATCTTCACGCTATACTTCCCATCTACATTGAACCTTTTTGTCGAAATTAAAATGATTCAACTTTTCCATTTAATTTATGTAAGTGTAGATTTTCAACGGAACCCCGTTTTTCAATATATTTTTTTCTTTTTAGTTACAAAGAATACCTAGATTTTTAAATAATAAGGTGCACTAAAATAAACATATACAGCCTTAGAGCTTCATAATGATGTTCCATTCTAGGTATAAAGGTCAAGATGACGAGCACAATCATAACTTCTAGAAAAGTCCCTGTATTTCAATTGCAATTTATAACACATACCAAGCATACAATATACATACTATCACGCCTGTATCCCTAATGTGGTAGGCAGAGCGTCAACGACCCAAACAAAGCTCGTTCCGCCACGTTTTACAAGTTTTGAGGATTGTTTATGTATATTGCTGTAGTGATACGTTGTCAGCCCATCGCCAAATTACAATATACTATTAACCCTCGACTCCCTTAGCTGGTTTTTACAGCATGCCCGGGAGGAGATGCAACTGGCGCATTCTATGTTTTTCTATCGCTCCCAGTCCAGCATACTATCTAGGTAAATCTAGAAATAGTCAGACGTAGACTAAAATGTCTCGAGTTGTACTTGAAGAGAACGAACAACAAATTCCACCTTCATTTAGGGAAAGGTTGCCTTGATTTCAAGGAATTATTGATTTTTAGAATTCAGAGACTGCTTCTCTACTACTTTACTATTTAGGTAAGCAAGCGTGGTCTCGTGGTTCACTGTTAGCTGGTTTTGAAGCAAGCATCTAAGCGTCCAGTTAGTCTTGACCTCCACGCGAAAAGGAGATCACTATATGAAAATAAGACGTCGTGACGTCACAATTTTACGCCTTATCCATTATAGAACAATGCTAAGGAAGAGGAGATTTGAAAGGTCTGTCGAGCGAGATATTGCGTAAAATACACATTCCAGTCAATAAATGTTTTTAGGCAAATTAAATTGGCGGAAAACTAGTGTTGAATATTGAACATTAAATAATTAAAGATAAAAATATGATGAAATTCTAAGATGAAGCCACAATTTTCGGTAGCGATGAGATGAGTAATAAAAGTAACTATACTAGAGGATGAACAAAAATAAAGTTTTTTTTTTAAATAAAAAGCAGAGCCTTTACAATGTAGCAGTAATCGACGGAACTCGTGTAAGCAAGCATTGCACAATCGATTACGCAACAGACAAGCAAGTTTATAAAGTGATTCCATATCAACGGTAGCATAGCACATGGCTAGAACATAGAACTTGCCATGTCACTAGTAATCCATGTAACTAGTGTGTAAGTTGGGCAAGAGACATCTTATTTTCTATGAAATGTGTGAGGGCGTCGGAAGATGAAGAGGTCAAGCAAGATTAACTGGACGTTGGATCTTTGGTTTTAACCAGCTTACAATGAACCGCTTGACGACGACTGAAATAGCGAAGGCCCTACCTGCAGCAACAGACATGAAAGTTATATAGTCTGCTTCTTCTTTTCGAGTGTGTTTCGAGTCAATCAACCCTATAAACCCTGATGTCAGAGTTTATAAAATGCCTAATAGCACAGTTAATTGGGCCTCCAACATGGTTAGTGTAACGACCACTATCAAAGACAGCGACCAGGACCGACGGTTAATGTACATTTTCCTATGCACTTTCTTTTCGAAAAATCAGGTGATTCAGCCTGCAATGTCCTAACAAAACTGTGGAAAATATAACAGTGATAAATTAACAAATATCGACTTTGTGTTCCCCCCTGGGAATCGACCCAGGACCTTCGGATTGAGAGCCCATGGCTCAGACTTCTAGACCACGGAGCCAGTTTCTTATCACGGTAGCACGTGGCTACAGCATAGAACTCGTCACGTCATTGGTAATCCGTGTAATAAGTGTGCAAGTGGGTGTTGCTGTACGCATTGTTCTATAATGGATAAGGCGTAAAATTGTGACGTCACGACGTCTTATTTTCATATAGTGATCTCCTTTTCGCGTGGAGGTCAAGACTAACTGGACGCTTAGATGCTTGCTTCAAAACCAGCTAACAGTGAACCACGAGACCACGCTTGCTTACCTAAATAGTAAAGTAGTAGAGAAGCAGTCTCTGAATTCTAAAAATCAATAATTCCTTGAAATCAAGGCAACCTTTCCCTAAATGAAGGTGGAATTTGTTGTTCGTTCTCTTCAAGTACAACTCGAGACATTTTAGTCTACGTCTGACTATTTCTAGATTTACCTAGATAGTATGCTGGACTGGGAGCGATAGAAAAACATAGAATGCGCCAGTTGCATCTCCTCCCGGGCATGCTGTAAAAACCAGCTAAGGGAGTCGAGGGTTAATAGTATATTGTAATTTGGCGATGGGCTGACAACGTATCACTACAGCAATATACATAAACAATCCTCAAAACTTGTAAAACGTGGCGGAACGAGCTTTGTTTGGGTCGTTGACGCTCTGCCTACCACATTAGGGATACAGGCGTGATAGTATGTATATTGTATGCTTGGTATGTGTTATAAATTGCAATTGAAATACAGGGACTTTTCTAGAAGTTATGATTGTGCTCGTCATCTTGACCTTTATACCTAGAATGGAACATCATTATGAAGCTCTAAGGCTGTATATGTTTATTTTAGTGCACCTTATTATTTAAAAATCTAGGTATTCTTTGTAACTAAAAAGAAAAAAATATATTGAAAAACGGGGTTCCGTTGAAAATCTACACTTACATAAATTAAATGGAAAAGTTGAATCATTTTAATTTCGACAAAAAGGTTCAATGTAGATGGGAAGTATAGCGTGAAGATAAGTTACAAATAAAAGAGCAAAAAATAAAGGCGCCAAGTGAAGTTGTGAGGAACATGGTGTGTAATTTCAACTTGAATTATTTAAATAAGTTTTGTTTGTTGGCAAGGGCAGACTGCGTATGTGTGGACGACGGGCATCAAAGTTAGAGAGGGTCTGGTGATGATACCTACCTACCAACGCGTCTGAAAGGTAAAGTTTTCTACGTAGGCCGATTTGGTTTTATTCTGATGGACCCGTATACAATGTTGACCTAGGAGAATAATATAAACCAAAATGTTCAGTTGATTAGAGCTGCGCCTCGAGACGTAGCGGTCGGTCGACAAAAGAACATGATTGTACTCTTTTCTGCCCTCGTGATAAAGGTTATTTTAGAGTTCTATGAAGCGAGCTTCTTTAATTTGCTTATCTACAATCATAATGCTAATTGTTTACTACCATTTACCTATACACACCCTAGAAAAACAAACCAAAAATCAACATAATACTTTTTTTTCCTGTTTGTTTATTCAAGCCGGGTCATCTACGCTACGCATGGCGACAATTAAAACCGGGGATAAGTTGCGTGTACCTGTGAGATGAGGACGCCACGGTCGATATGGGGGAAGGGGGGTGCGGGGGACGGCCATCCAGTTAAGGCGTTTAGAATACAAGTCACCGAGTATTGATGTCTCCCGGCCTATTTTTATTACGATTCTAGGGGTTGTGTGCGCGCCACAGTTTTTAGACGCGGTTAAAGAGACTGCGCGTGGTAAAAGCACATGTAGATACCAAGCTACTATCTTCCTGCCCCCGTAGCATGCCACTGCGCGATAACGAATATATCGCATCTATGTGTCAAACTCCCATACAATTTGACAGATAATGTGATAAAATGGCTATCGTGGCTGCAAGCTACGGGGACTGGGCGTACTTACTGTTAGGTTAGGCGATAGGTTGATATAATAAGGCGTTTAGAATACTAGTCACCGAGTACTGATGTCTTCCAGCCTATTTTTATTATCTAGGAGTTGCGGTATGCGCGCCGAGGCGGTTTCAACAAACTGCAGATCTGTTTTTTAATGTTGGATTGGGAGCAATATAGAAGTGTTGATACCAGCAGCATGCATACAGTAATTTTAGTTAAGTAGTGGGATTTGAGGGCTTTGATGTATAGTAGGTGATAGGCTGAGAAACTGTCTCAACAGCAAACCACGCTTTTCACACGTGGCGCAAAACGGTTTTCATACCACGTAAAGCTGAGGGGCCCATGCATCTTTTACCTACCCTACATGTATGTAGTTTATTTTCAGTCTAAATGTGATGTTGATTTGATATGATTCTTGTGGAGATAGTTTGTACTGACTTGAATGATGCATCTTTCTTTTTTGCAGTAGTTTGAAAGTCTGGCGGTATTATTGATTGATGGTTATTGATAATTGATCGTTTAACATGAATGATTTGCTTAGCTGTCTCTACTAAAAAGTTTCTTTGCTTCGCTTTGGAGGGCACGATAAGCCTCTGATCTCGGTCGCTGTTATTGTTAGTGGTCTTTATACAAACCATGTCAGAGGCAATAGCTATTAGCGGTTTAAAAATTCTAGACACTAGAGTTCATCGGGTGAATGTCGACTCTAAACCCACTCAATAAGAAAAGAAGTCACTACCACAAATTACTAAGACGGCGGTCACTACCTAACTAAGTTCTTAGTGAAACGGAACGTAATCTTCGGCTCGTGTAAGAACAATACCAACGACCTTTCACATTAAAAGCGTCGTTATATTTATTATTTTTCAGTAATGTAAGTACGTACGTCACAAGACGTGTGGGTGTCGACGCGGCAGACAGTGGGGTATGGGGCAGGGAGGGGCGGAGGGGGGGTAACTCTTCATTCCCATTTAGCTACTGAATTGTACAGCGGGAGGAGGCCATGATTATGTTTACTAACCCCGGCCACCGCCCCTGCTACGGCTACGCGGTCCGAATTAACACACGATCTTTGTCCCGAAATTCAGCTCAGCACAGCCACCCTAGGCTCACCTCGGTGTTGCCATGCTGTTCGAGTTTCTATGTTGTTATGCCTACAATAGGTGGGTCATTTGGAAACTCGAAACCTGCCAAACTGATACAATAGTCCTGCTATTTCACTCGTCAAAATATGTTTTCGTGTGGTAATATAAATAAGGCTGAGGGTTGTATGCATTTGGATACACAGACGAAGGTAGTGAGCAGGTAGTGGTGTGAAGATGATGGGAAGCGCTTAGTAGGAATTGATGGGATATCAGGTGGGTGTGGATGGTATCCTGCCTGCGGTGCGTCTAGTTGTCATATGGTATGGTTCACATATCACACCTTCAGTCATTACGGGGTAGGCAAAGCGTCACCTGCCTTCCATTTACACACGATCTTTGTGCTAACATAGTAGTTAGTTGAACACAGCGTCTCTAAACCCACGTCAGTGTTGCTATGCTGTTACCTATAATAGGTGGGCAGTTTGGAACTCGAAGCCCGTATGATTAGTGATGCTATAGTCCTTACATGTTGCTGTCTATTTCACTTATTAAATTCTGCTTACAGCTACAAACATGAAATCGCACGCAATTAATAGGAAAAGTAAGAAATTGAAATGTTGCCACGGGCAGGTTTTGAACCTACGACCTTAAGAATGCCGTTCCATCGCTCTGCCAACTGAGCTGCCGAGGTAGTCAACACGGCGAGTTTAAACTCCTTACGAATTTTAACTGCGACTCTGTACCTATACGTATATCAAAATATATCTAGCCTACATTTTATGCGCTGTCGAAGAAAACTTAACTATACAACTACTTTCGATCCACAACCATCACAACGCTTTAAAACATTCGCTTTAATAAAACTGAATGACTGATTTTCACCGAATTCGGCCCAGCGTTGAACTCGGAGAATGAACATTCCGGCGAGCGTTTGTTTTTTTGGTGAGTAAATGTTAAACAATAAATCAAGGCGCGTGCTCCAAGAAGCGATGGCTTGGCGTCGTGGTAAATATGGTTTGTGTAACGACCATTATCAGAGACCAGCTTATCGTGCCCTCCGAGGCACGGAGTAATTATTTTGACAGACAAATCAGGTGGTCCAGCCTGCATTGCAAGTTAACTTAACTGAAAAAAAAAAAAAAAAAAAAAAACTGCCTGATGCCAGTTAGCTATACTTTTGTGTGCGAAGCGAAGTAGTGTGCGTAAGTTCGACATAGTAAACCTGTAGTTACGCACAAAAGGGCGCGTGACTGTACGCATAACCACAAGTAAGGCCAAGCGGCATTAGTGAGATGAAAAACTATAGCAGTAAGAGTTACCTACTTTTACATTAATAAATATGTAGAATGTTTCACAAACCCGCTGAATTTGTATCCAAAAACTTGTGTATAGACCGTAAAGCTGTTCAGGTAGGCAACCTGGTGAGGGTCGCCTAATGAAAGTCGATGAGATGAATGCTCCGGCCTTAATTAGAATTGATTAAAGTCGCCATCTTGTTTCGAAGCAATTGTATTGTAGGTTGCTTTTCAAATCTGAGGGGTAATCGGCGGGAGTTTCGGTGATTTCGGAGAGCGAGTTTTGTGGGGGAGGCCATAGTATGCGCATAAGTAGACGACTTTATATAAACTTATGTACATATGTATAGTCACGCCTGTAACCCATACGGGGTAGGTAGAGCGTCAGTGAAGCAGGAAATAGTTGTTCTCTCTACACTCGACAAAATTTTGGGGGTCATTTGGTGTCCATAGTATGATGCACATTATGTAGACGACTTTATGTAAACTCTTTCTATCATCGTCTTAGGTATAATAAAATACAGTATATCATGATATACGATATGATAAGATAATGCTTGTGAGTTTTAAGTTACTAACTGGTATTGGTCCTTGGGTAACGTCTTTTGCGTTGACATCGAACAATCGAGAACAAAATCCAGAAGTTCTGTTGCATACGTCACGCGTGGCGCGACGCTTTCGGAAGTCGCCATTTTATCCAGCGCGCTGGCACTTCCGCTTCATCATTATATTCGTTGTTATCCAAATTTCGTATAGTGGAAGACAATTTCGATCCACCGAGAGATAAGATAAAACGTACCTATATGTTACAATAGGTATGCTCATATATTTTCCTCACAGAATCACCAGTTAGCCATAGTAATAAATCACTGATAAGCGAAGACGATAACAATAATTTAGTTGTTTAACTTAAAATAGGTGGATAAGAATTAAAAGTTTTAAATAACTATCTCATATATTATTCTACCATAATACTGTCTTTGTTTAGAGACTGTGAATCGACAATGATGTTTTATTTTTATCTTGATTTCTATAGGTTTTGAATTCGCTGGATCTTCCATGCATAATACAAATCGCTTCATTTCTGTTTGTTGGGAACAAACTGTACTCTTATCATCAAAACACATTATTACTCATCATCTCCCTAGCCTTATCCCGTATCTCACGGGGTCGGCTACCTAATATAGGTGATTGAACGAGGGTACTGGTTTCTACACAGAGCGACTGCCATCTGACCTACGCAACCCAGAAGTTTCCCCAGACCCAATCCTAGATTAGGTCAGAGTTTTCAAGCCGCCGCAATATCTACGCTATTAAACGATATTAACCGGGATCAATGGCTTAACGTGCCTTCAGAAGCACGAAAAAAGCGCCAAATAAACATACATATGAAATTCGGAAACCGAAAAACACATTGGTACGTGGTGGATTCGAACCACGACGTCCACGACGACCTCCCGCTCAGGAGGCAGCGGCCCTATCCATCCATCGGGCTCCAAACAAACACATTATTAATGTGATAGTAATTTTCGTCACACAAAATATGAAGGAATGAGTGGATGAATATTCATACAAAATCGAGTCTAAATCCCTTACGAGGCAGACAGATCGTCAATGACTTCATAAGAGTCGCATTACACATTCGTGTATTGCTGGTTGGTATGACGGGTTGTCAGCTCATCGAATAATTTGTAATTGTATCACTCTGAAGCCTCTGTCTATGACTTATACCAAAAGGAGAGCCTGCTGGTACATTGTAGATTAGATTTAGTTAGATTCTTAGCTCATCATAATACATATTTTGATTAATTTATGAACGTAACACACTGCAGACTAACCTTCACACAAATCGTCACACCAGTTTTAGCTATATTCGATTAGTCTCAGATAATTGTTTGATAAAGTTTAGAGCTTGACCTATTTTGGTGTCACTGCGCAAAATAAGTAAAATATATTCTTCAATACAAGTATCTCGCCGAAATAGAGGTCGATGAACTAAGCTGCTATATTCACGAACTCCCCATGTTTTTCAAATGCTTTGTCTACGTAAAAAAACTCCTTTGTGAATCCGCGAATCTATTACTAATATCTGTATTATTTCTAGAGTTCAAATAAATTCACATACCTAACTTCCGTGGCACAGACATTTAATTTTGATATGTCAGTCCGGTATAGTTATTGCTATTTCCCTGTTCTAGTGGTGTTAACCTTGGGTTCGCAATTTGAAGGTTTATTTAATTTTAATTATTTATTTATTATTATTTTTGTCGTGTCTCGGTAAACCCCGGTGTGAAAGGTATTATTATATCGCCTAATAGACCTCTGGCGTGGCTTAAGTAACGACTATAAGTAACAGAGGTTATTGTATTTTATCTTGTTTAATTGACGTTACTACATACTGATAAAAAAAGGTGTTCCGAACCATTTGACCATTTAGTAACTTAAAACTCACAAGCATTATCTTATCATATCGTATATCATGATATACTGTATTTTATTATACCTAAGACGATGATAGAAAGAGTTTACATAAAGTCGTCTACATAATGTGCATCATACTATGGACACCAAATGACCCCCAAAATTTTGTCGAGTGTAGAGAGAACAACTATTTCCTGCTTCACTGACGCTCTACCTACCCCGTATGGGTTACAGGCGTGACTATACATATGTACATAAGTTTATATAAAGTCGTCTACTTATGCGCATACTATGGCCTCCCCCACAAAACTCGCTCTCCGAAATCACCGAAACTCCCGCCGATTACCCCTCAGATTTGAAAAGCAACCTACAATACAATTGCTTCGAAACAAGATGGCGACTTTAATCAATTCTAATTAAGGCCGGAGCATTCATCTCATCGACTTTCATTAGGCGACCCTCACCAGGTTGCCTACCTGAACAGCTTTACGGTCTATACACAAGTTTTTGGATACAAATTCAGCGGGTTTGTGAAACATTCTACATATTTATTAATGTAAAAGTAGGTAACTCTTACTGCTATAGTTTTTCATCTCACTAATGCCGCTTGGCCTTACTTGTGGTTATGCGTACAGTCACGCT
>JARACY010004665.1:22500-25735 GCA_029255725.1 Scrobipalpa atriplicella | reverse complement strand
ATGCCTATATCTCTAATGGGGTAGGCAGAGCGTAAACGACTTAAACATAGGTCGTTCTGCCACGTCTGACAAATTTTGAGGGTTATTCCAGATGGACATGTATATTGCTATAGTGACAAGTTGTCAGCCCACCGCCTATATTACAATACTGAAACCCCCGAAATTCCCGTTTTTAATCAATTGAATGTATAAATAGACTCTCACCTCGTAGTTCATGGCGGGCTTGTGTTTGCGCGCGCCCCACAGCCGCGCCACGCGCTCCGGCTCCAGGAGCTTGAACTCACCCTCCGTGCCTGCACAATAAACTACAATCATTACATTATACAACATACCAAATCACTCCTTTATAGCAAAAACGACCCAAACAAAGGTCGTCCACCATGTCTGACAAGTTTTAGGGTTATTACAGTTACTAGCTAAATCGGCGCCAGCAATACTGGCACTTAAATGGCACCTGCAATACTGGCACTTATTACCTAAATCGGCCGCCTGCAATCTTGGCACTTACTAGCTAAATAAGCGCCTGCAATACTGGGACTTATTAGCTAAATCGGCGCCTGCAATACTGGCACTCAAATTGGCACCTGCAATACTGGCACTTATTAGCTAAATCGGCGCCTGCAATACTGGCACTTAAATGGCACCTACAATACTGGCACTTAAATTGGCACCTGCAATTCTGGCACTTATTAGCTAAATCGGCGCCTGCATAATGGCACTTAAATTGGCACCTGCAATTCTGGCACTTATTAGCTAAATCGGCGCCTGCAATACTGGCACTTAAATTGGCACCTGCAATTCTGGCACTTATTAGCTAAATCGGCGCCTGCAATACTGGCACTTAAATTGGCACCTGCAATACTGGCACGTAAATTGGCACCTGCAATTCTGGCACTTATTTGCTAAATCGTCGCCTGCAATACTAACAAAGCCAATATACTGTTACATGAAAAACAACATTTTCAACAGCCTTTTTCCGCTGAAGATGCCTAATTAATGTTTTGTTGTTATTAAACTTAACCTAAGAAATTATGCTTTTTAGTTCTAAGTCAAGATTTTTAATTATTGTTTGTTTGTATTAATGTACATACATAAATCACGCCTTTATCCCTAATGGGGTAGGCAGAGCGTTAACGACCCAAACAAAAGTCATTACGCCACATCTGACAAGTTTTGAGGGTTGTTTAAGATAGGTCTGTATATTGCTGTAGTGACAAGTTGTCAGCCCATCGCCTATATTACAATTTACTAAAACCCTCGAATCCCTTAGCTGGTTTTTACAGCATACCCGCTGCCGATGCAGCTGGCACATTCTATGTTTTTGTATCGCTCCCAGTCCAGCATGGAAGATGTTTGTATTAATGTGGAAATAAATATATGTTTATTATAGATTTTTTTATAGTTTATTATAGATCTGTTATTTCTTACTCGTCAAGTAGCTTAGATGATTAAAGCGTTGGGCCGGTTTTCCAAAGAGACGCGGGTTCAAATCCTGTCGGCGGATGAAGTTTTTGATTTGTTATTTCTAATATTATTTAAATATATGTTATCTTTACATACCGTGCCACGTATAACGTCGTAATGCTCTGCGCTGGTCAGGAGGTCTAGTAGGAATTGCCAAAGTGCACTTGTCCATTATTGCCGGCTCGACTCCCGCTCAATGACATGGATTGATTCGGGGATAACGTTACTGGAATCTGGAATTCAAAACGATAATAAAAAAAAAATGATCATATACCTACCCTTACCGATATAAAAAAATTGCTGGGCGAAATAAAATAAAAATATTTGCCCTCCCATACAATGGTGTCAGCGGCTCGAATAATTTTGTATGGGAGGTCCAAAATTTTTTTCTCATATTTCGACCTATGTTTCTTAGTTGTTCAGTTTCACACCCTAAAATTTAGCCAGCTATATTTTTACTCCCGGTATAAGGGCACAGTATAATCACAGTATAATATATGAGTCTGACGATGTCACACTATTGAATTATACTGTGATATAATTCAATAGTCTGACGTTCTGGCTAACATACGTCAGACTCATATATTATACTGTGATAAGGGTATTAACGTATGTACCGCTACCGATAAAACTGAACAACTTTTCTAAATAAATATGAGAAACAAGCAATACAAAAATAATTCCAACTGAGGTTGTTTTTACAGCTGAAATACCCACCTTGGGCTTTTTCTTGATGGCCCGACTGTGGTAGATTAGATTCTAAAGGATCCTTCGGTGGCATTTGTTCGTCGGTCTGTACAACAGCTGAGAAAAAAAGAAAAATAGAATAGTAAATACATACATGTGGCGTGTTCATGTCCGAGGGCAGAAATGGTTGCAGGACGGCCGAGTGTGAGATTGGGTCTTTGTGGTAAATGATTGATTTCTGCACGATGATGGGTTTTATAGACGAAGATATGTGAAAGAGAAGGTGGAGTTATGTTGTACGAGTGCGAGAGGGAGAGCGAATCAGTATGGAAGATCAGTCTGTACGGTTCGGGCGTAGAAGGACGTGCCTTTCCTTCCCCGCCCCGACTCTACATACATACATAAAATCACGCCTTTATCCCTAATGGGGTAGGCAGAGCGTCAAATACCTAAACAAAGGTCGTTCCTCCCACGTCTGACAAGTTTTTGAGGGTTGTTTAAAATAGATCTGTATATTGCTGTAGTGACGGGCTGTCAGTCCACTGCTTCAATTACAATACATTGTAACCCTCGTAACCATTTTGCTAATTTCTACAGCATGCCCGGGAGGAAAGGCAGCTGGAATATTCTGTTTTTCAATCGTTCCCAGTCCAGCATTGAAGAAATCTTAATACTTAATTACATTTATTTAGAGTGGAATACTTACCTATAAATTTACATTTTCGCAATAGCTCAAAATGTGTCCAGAATAAATCCCCAGGGTCTGATGGTACCTTTTCCCTGTAAAGAATAAAATAAAAATCCATTATTAAACTACGAGTCTTGCGAGATAAAACTAATAGAGCTGTACATCCATAGACTTAGAATATACTGGGTATAGGACTGCGGCTGAGCGTGCCACCGAAAGGGACAGAAAATGTACTACACGACCAAAACAATTAGGCGCATGATGTCCTCAAGCCGCCATATTCAGCAACGCCTAGTTTGTTTTGGTCGCGTAGTAGCAGAATGTACTACTGATGATGAATGTCCTGATGATGATGATGTTGAAGATGGGCGTGTGTGTGTGTGTGTGTGTGTGTGT
>JARACY010004665.1:0-20000 GCA_029255725.1 Scrobipalpa atriplicella | reverse complement strand
TAAATAAATGTAATTAAGTATTAAGATTTCTTCAATGCTGGACTGGGAACGATTGAAAAACAGAATATTCCAGCTGCCTTTCCTCCCGGGCATGCTGTAGAAATTAGCAAAATGGTTACGAGGGTTACAATGTATTGTAATTGAAGCAGTGGACTGACAGCCCGTCACTACAGCAATATACAGATCTATTTTAAACAACCCTCAAAACTTGTCAGACGTGGCGGAACGACCTTTGTTTAGGTATTTGACGCTCTGCCTACCCCATTAGGGATAAAGGCGTGATTTTATGTATGTATGTAGAGTCGGGGCGGGGAAGGAAAGGCACGTCCTTCTACGCCCGAACCGTACAGACTGATCTTCCATACTGATTCGCTCTCCCTCTCGCACTCGTACAACATAACTCCACCTTCTCTTTCACATATCTTCGTCTATAAAACCCATCATCGTGCAGAAATCAATCATTTACCACAAAGACCCAATCTCACACTCGGCCGTCCTGCAACCATTTCTGCCCTCGGACATGAACACGCCACATGTATGTATTTACTATTCTATTTTTCTTTTTTTCTCAGCTGTTGTACAGACCGACGAACAAATGCCACCGAAGGATCCTTTAGAATCTAATCTACCACAGTCGGCCATCAAGAAAAAGCCCAAGGTGGGTATTTCAGCTGTAAAAACAACCTCAGTTGGAATTATTTTTGTATTGCTTGTTTCTCATATTTATTTAGAAAAGTTGTTCAGTTTTATCGGTAGCGGTACATACGTTAATACCCTTATCACAGTATAATATATGAGTCTGACGTATGTTAGCCAGAACGTCAGACTATTGAATTATATCACAGTATAATTCAATAGTGTGACATCGTCAGACTCATATATTATACTGTGATTATACTGTGCCCTTATACCGGGAGTAAAAATATAGCTGGCTAAATTTTAGGGTGTGAAACTGAACAACTAAGAAACATAGGTCGAAATATGAGAAAAAAATTTTGGACCTCCCATACAAAATTATTCGAGCCGCTGACACCATTGTATGGGAGGGCAAATATTTTTATTTTATTTCGCCCAGCAATTTTTTTATATCGGTAAGGGTAGGTATATGATCATTTTTTTTTTATTATCGTTTTGAATTCCAGATTCCAGTAACGTTATCCCCCGAATCATCCATGTCATTGAGCGGGAGTCGAGCCGGCAATAATGGACAAGTGCAACTTTGGCAATTCCTACTAGACCTCCTGACCAGCGCAGAGCATTACGACGTTATACGGTGGCACGGTATGTAAAGATAACATATATTTAAATAATATTAGAAATAACAAATCAAAAACTTCATCCGCCGACAGGATTTGAACCCGCGTCTCTTTGGAAAACCGGCCCAACGCTTTAATCATCTAAGCTACTTGACGAGTAAGAAATAACAGATCTATAATAAACTATAAAAAATCTATAATAAACATATATTTATTTCCACATTAATACAAACATCTTCCATGCTGGACTGGGAGCGATACAAAAACATAGAATGTGCCAGCTGCATCGGCAGCGGGTATGCTGTAAAAACCAGCTAAGGGATTCGAGGGTTTTAGTAAATTGTAATATAGGCGATGGGCTGACAACTTGTCACTACAGCAATATACAGACCTATCTTAAACAACCCTCAAAACTTGTCAGATGTGGCGTAATGACTTTTGTTTGGGTCGTTAACGCTCTGCCTACCCCATTAGGGATAAAGGCGTGATTTATGTATGTACATTAATACAAACAAACAATAATTAAAAATCTTGACTTAGAACTAAAAAGCATAATTTCTTAGGTTAAGTTTAATTAACAACAAAACATTAATTAGGCATCTTCAGCGGAAAAAGGCTGTTGAAAATGTTGTTTTTCATGTAACAGTATATTGGCTTTGTTAGTATTGCAGGCGACGATTTAGCAAATAAGTGCCAGAATTGCAGGTGCCAATTTAAGTGCCAGTATTGCAGGTGCCAATTTAAGTGCCAGTATTGCAGGCGCCGATTTAGCTAATAAGTGCCAGAATTGCAGGTGCCAATTTAAGTGCCAGTATTGCAGGCGCCGATTTAGCTAATAAGTGCCAGAATTGCAGGTGCCAATTTAAGTGCCATTATTGCAGGCGCCGATTTAGCTAATAAGTGCCAGAATTGCAGGTGCCAATTTAAGTGCCAGTATTGTAGGTGCCAATTTAAGTGCCAGTATTGCAGGCGCCGATTTAGCTAATAAGTGCCAGTATTGCAGGTGCCAATTTGAGTGCCAGTATTGCAGGCGCCGATTTAGCTAATAAGTCCCAGTATTGCAGGCGCTTATTTAGCTAGTAAGTGCCAAGATTGCAGGCGCCGATTTAGGTAATAAGTGCCAGTATTGCAGGTGCCAATTTAAGTGCCAGTATTGCTGGCGCCGATTTAGCTAGTAACTGTAATAACCCTAAAACTTGTCAGACATGGTGGACGACCTTTGTTTGGGTCGTTTTTGCTATAAAGGAGTGATTTGGTATGTTGTATAATGTAATGATTGTAGTTTATTGTGCAGGCACGGAGGGTGAGTTCAAGCTCCTGGAGCCGGAGCGCGTGGCGCGGCTGTGGGGCGCGCGCAAACACAAGCCCGCCATGAACTACGAGGTGAGAGTCTATTTATACATTCAATTGATTAAAAACGGGAAATTTCGGGGGTTTCAGTATTGTAATATAGGCGGTGGGCTGACAACTTGTCACTATAGCAATATACATGTCCATCTGGAATAACCCTCAAAATTTGTCAGACGTGGCAGAACGACCTATGTTTAAGTCGTTTACGCTCTGCCTACCCCATTAGAGATATAGGCATGAATATATAAGGTCTTTTTAAATTAAGTACAAATATTTTAAGAGTGGATTTCTATCATCAAACTGAACAACTTTCCCTAAGGAACATAGGTCAAATATGAAAAAAATATATAGCCCTCCCATACATATTGACTCCGGCCGTTGCGCTGTGACACCATTTGTATGGGAGGGCCAATTTTTTTTTTTCATATTTCGACCTATGTTCCTTAGGGAAAGTTGTTCAGTTTCATGGGTAGATTCACACATTTCTCGATGCATATACCCTTTCTGTTACACGTTGTATATGTATGTATAATATTTTTATTGTTACAGAAATTGTCACGAGCTCTACGTTATTATTACGACGGAGATATGATCGCGAAAGTTCCCGGGAAAAGGTAACAACTGTCTCATTTTTCACCTTATTTTCGTATGCAAACAATGGCCTCTATTCGGTGGAAACACGATCTAAAACCTATAATTTTCTGTCATGAGAGAAACAAAAAGAGACGGTATTTTAATCCTTTGTCAAATCAGGTCAAATCAAGAATCGGCTCGTATTTATAAAGCGATCTCAAGATTGAGAGCAATATTATGTATGGATTAGACAGGTCGTTTTGTACTGAAGTAACATTTCTGATACAAACTCAAACTCCCTGTCACTCTTGAGAGCTGATTATAAATACGGGCCTATGAATAAGTCGTGGTGTAGATTGTAGTATGGAGGGTATAGACTAAAATTATTTTAAAAGTTTTAAGACTTTCGCGATTGTTCACTGCAATTAGATTGTTATTATGAACGGGATTATTACCACGATTATGTTTATTGCATACATACATACATAAAATCACGCCTTTATCCCTAATGGGGTAGGCAGAGCGAAAACGACCTAAAGGTAATTTCGCCACGTCTGACAAGTTTTAAGGGTTATTTCAGATGGTCATGTGTATTGCTATAGTGACAGGTTGTCAGCCCATCGCCTAAATTACAATACATTATAACCTTCAAATCCCTTAGCTGGTTTTTACAGCATGCCCGGGAGGAGATGCAGCTGGCACATTCTATGTTTTTCTATCACTCCCAGTCCAGCATGGAAGAGCAGCATGTTTATTGTTACCTCGATATTTCGGAGTTGTTTCAAACTCCATGGTCACGAGTAAAATTTTTTTTTTTAAATTGTTCCAGGTTCGTGTACAAATTCGTGTGTGATCTCCGTCAGCTGATCGGCTACAGTCCGGGAGAGCTAGCGGAGTTAGTTAAAGAGGTCTACAAACCAAACAAACTACAGAAAGAATACCACTGACTGTCTTTTTAATGGTCAGTTCCACTTCTTTATAAGACTTGTGATTTGTAAATAAATTTAAAAAATAGTGAAAAATAAAACTACTTAAGTCGATAATATTATTATATTTTGTACAAATAAAGTTTAAATATGTTTTACAATAACTATTTTTCATTTGATTTCAAAATATTTCCAATGAAACAATTATCCCTTCCGTTAAGAACAGATTTTTCTTACGGCAGATTCTTGTTACGGCAGAAATATATAGTTATGAACAAATGGAAAAAGAATTTGTTTAGACCATTGAAATATCTGACACACCCCGGATGGTGTAGTGGATAGGGCCGCGGCCTTCTTTGCAGGAGGTCGTGGTTCGAATCCCACCACGTACCAATGCGTTTTTCGATTTTCGAATTTCATATGTACGTTTATTCGGCGCTTTTACGGTGAAGGAAAACATCGTGAGGAAACCTGCACACACCTACGAAGAAATTCAAAGGTTGTATGTAACCTAATCTAGGATTGGGTCTGGGTTGCGGAGGTCAGATGGCAGTCGCTCTGTATAAAAACCAGTACGTTCGTCCAATCACCCAGATTAGGTAGCCGACCCCGAGAGATACGGGAAAAAGGTTAGGAAGATGATGATTGATATATCTGACACAAATACAAAGAAACAAAATACAAATCTTTGTTACAAAATTATACGTCTCTTATAATTAACTAAATAGATTTTAAAATAAATATTGAATACCACTTGATAATAGAGTGAATAGTTTTACCCATAAATATGCGTATACTACTATAAATACGAGGTTCGCTACGAAGAGCCAATTCTGTTTCTTTATGGCGTAATGGGTATCTGAAAAAAAAAACATTAGGTATACCAGTTGTAAGGGACAGCTTCCGGCAAAATGATAGGGGTTGCTCAGTCAACGAAACTGAACAACTTTCACCAGGAAATTCTTTCAGGAAATAAAAAAAATACTTTTCCGTACAAATTGTCTGATCGAGGTGGTCATTTTGTATGGGAAAGTCATTTTTTTATTAATTTCCTGAAAAAAATTTCTGACGAAAGTTGTTCAGTTTCGTTGTGAGCAATCAAACCACTATCAGTTTGCGGGAAGCTGTCCTTTACACCCCGTTTACTTGTATAGGGTGTTAATTTGATTGCGTGCCATAGATACAGGCTCTTTCGATTACGATAAAAGAAAACGAGACAAATAACAAATAATTAACTAAAACTTTTAGTTCATTATATTATTTACGTGTTCTTTTCTCGTAATCGAAACAGCCTGTAATTAGTCTAAAACATATTAAGTTTCTTTTGATACCGACTTACAGCGCTAAAGCAGCTATCAAAGAGCTTGTTGTACTATTTGGACTCAAAAAGTTACAATACGTATAAGGGTTATATAAGAGCCTATGCAGCCTTTGTACAGCTTGTAGTTTAAATGTGAACTCAAATACAGCTATATTTGATACTTGCGACTGTTGGCACTTGGTATAATAACTGTATTTGATCTTTTTTTGTTAATAAATACACTTGTACTCATTTCACAGTTTAACTGACATAGATAAACTGTGAAACGAGTACAAGTGTATTTATTAACAAAAAAAGATCAAATACAGTTATTATACAGCTTTCAGTGCTACTTGCGATAAATGTTCAAAAATGACATACCTGTTAGCCCATCCTTAACGATGTACTTCCTCAACCCAATGGTCCAGACTAACATAAACTCCTTCCAGTTAATTTCCTTTACATCGAAGTTATAGATTATTCTGTCGTCTTGAGACATATTCTTTTGCAGATTTTGAAGGTTCGTATCACTGAATATCCATTCGTTGCATGTGAAGTAACCGTTTAGTGTAAAAAGCTTGTACGCTTTATTGTAGAGTTTTACGAATCTGAAAAAGAGATGAAAGAGTAGTAACAGCTAATAATGGGCCTCTGATATGGTTTGTGTAACGACCACTATCAAAGACATTGACTGGAACCTATGGCTTAACGTGCCCTCCGAAGCACGGAATCTTTTTTCTTCAGATAATCAGCCTGCATTGTCCTAATCAAACTGGGGAAAGTCTCTAAAAGTGTTAAATTGACCAATATCAAGTTTGTTTTTCGCCTAAGGAATCGAACCCGCTGCCTCGAGATCGGGAGCTCACACTATGGTTTAGACCACTAGAACAGGAAAGATGACTACTGATGATGCAAAAAATTGAACCACAAAGGAAAGGCTACTTACTGCCGCGGCTTCCCGGTCAAAAAGCAGATTCCATCGATTAAATACGCTGGGATCCAGTGAACCAGCCAGAAGTATAGGTAGAACAAGACCTTATTTGAAATATCCAGCGAGTAGCAATACCAGATGGCTCTAGGGGTCGCTAGCTTTCGACTCTCTGTTCGGTGAACGTCGCCTAAGTAGCCTGAAAGAGTATTGTTTCCTTTATTTCCAGATGCCAAAGATTTAACCTTTTTTCTTTAGGCTAATATAATAATAATAATAACGGTTGTTACCCTAGATGGCATACGGAAATACTTGTATGGCCGACTTGACTTACAGGAATACTGGTGTAACTATTATGTATGTACGTTATGTATGCATGCATACCCCAAGTTTGCGCGTTTCTCCTACTGCAGACAGTGTAAATCCTGGGCATGTTCCTTCTATTAGCCTGGGTAGAGTCATCCATTGCTGTGGCCCAGCCGGCAGTCATCACTGCATTGTTGACTAAATCTGCCGGGACCACGTCCACCACCCGCTCACGCTTCGCTAGCATAGCGTGGATGAGACCTAGCCCGACTCCGACCATTACCTGGAAAATGAAACGTAATGATAGTAAGATGTATTTTTATTTATACCTACAATTCGCCGCTCGGATTTTAGCTTTTGGGTTTCTTTATTCGAAAAATGTACCTGCGCCGTTAAATATATTCCATACATTTTATGTGCCTATAAGCTAAAAATCGCCACCTCGGGTGGCAAAGGGGTGACAGGAGGGAGGGGTAAATAGTTGTATCGCCGACGGACAAACGACAACTATTCGCACCTGTCACCCATATGCCACCCGGAGTGTTATATGTGAATAAAGGAAACTAACCCCGGAAGGTCCGTAAGCGGCGCTCATGTCGACCCAGCCCGGCGCCGGCTCGCGGTACGCGTTGATGACTATAGCTGGTCTCACGATGCAGGCAGGGAGACCGGTGGTTTCAGTCTTGATCAGGTCTTCTGCAATGGCTTTCGTGAACGTGTAGGTGTTGGGCCACTCGTACATTACTCTGGAATTAGGGTCCATTTATTGCAGTGTGTTATCTAAACTATGTAGGTACATTATAATATCTGCAAGGGACAGCTTTCCGGAAACTGATAGGGTTGGCACAGTTAACAAAATCAACTATCTGTCACGAATGTCTTTATTTTAGTTCCTGAAAGAATTCCCTTGTAAAAGTTGTTCAGTTTCATTGACTTAGCAACCTATGACTATCACTTACACGTAGGTACTTTACGAATGTATCAGGGACTTACGTATTATGTATATTACGTATTTAAGAATGTATCAGGGAATCAATTTTTAGGTGATACTAGTTCATAGGTACATAAGTTACGACGCTATATCCTGCATTTTATTTTCGACTGATTCGACTGATAAGTGATCATGATCTCGCTCAGTTGTCGATCTGTCTCAGTCTGTCTTAGTCCCTACTTACGATTCTTCAACTTTCTTCAGTCTCTCGTCATCCTTGTTCTCAACCAACTCGATCAGCTGTTTCGGAGTTATTGGCACGTCATAGTACTGCTCGTAGACATCTTTGTCGACTCTGCTCCGGGTCGCGTGTGCAAATGCTGTCGAAATGTGGACGAGGGCCCTGTAAAAGTACATACATTAAAGTTATAGTCACGCATGTATCACTCATACATAGGGTAACCAGAGCGCTAATGACAAAGTTTTGAAGGTCAATTATATAAGAAATAACTTGTGTATTGTTGTAGGAGGTTGTCAGTCATCTCCGTCACCTTGTGAGATTCACCTTCTTAATACTGACCTGATTGTCTGTATGAAAAAATTACTACTTGCTTCGGAGGACACGTTAAACTGTGCGTTAAGCCATCGTCGGTACCGATCGCTTTAATAGTGGCCGTTACACAAACTGCGCTTAGGCGATTTAAAAACTCTGACACTAGGGTTCACCAGGTCAAACTTTAACGAAGTGCACAATACCTGAGATTTTTACAAGTCTTGGCAAGTGCTATGACGTGTCTGGTTCCACAAACGTTGGTAAGTGTTGCTGTGGAGAGGGACTCGTCGAATCGCGTCGTTGCTGCCACGTGGAATATGAAATTCACCTGAAAATATGACGCGCATCAGCAACATCTCGTTAGATGGGTTGTACCTATGTTATTATTGCGATATATATAGGGCTAGGTGATGTGATTATTTGACAAAAGAGGGGGGCAGGGAGGTGTATACGAGTACAATGCCACGTTACCCAACCCGGGTGGCATACGAGAATAGTAAAGTTGTATGATTCGTGAAAAGAGCCACCCGTATACCTATGATTTACAGCCGCAATTCATATCCTACAGTAATACCTAAAATAAATATTCCTGTGATTCTGTGATATCTTCTTCCACAATCTACACCTTAGTGCTACCACTTTGCCACCCGGGGTGGTAATAAATGCGCTAACCTCTTTGCCTACAGTCTGCCAGTCATCCCGCCCGTGACATGCCGAGCGAGACCGCTGTTATATCTCCTTGCACTTGCACGTACATAATCTGCACCTTAGTGCCACCCCTTTGCCACCCGAGGTGATATTTGGTTATAAACGCACTTACCTTCTTGCGTAAAGTCTGCCAGTCCCCTTGTGACATGCCCAGCGAGACGAGACAGCTGTTACAATCCCCTTCCACAATCTGCACCTTTGTGCCACCCCTTTACCACCCGGGGTGGTAATTGGGAATAAACGCACTAACCTCCTTGCCTAAAATCTGCCAGTCTTCGTGTGACATGCCGAGCGAAACAGCTGTTATATCTCCTTCCACAGTCTTCATCTTAGTGCTGAAATCTGGCTTCGTTTTACGCAGCTTTTCGAACAACTGTGAATCAAGTTCTGGCTATGAGTTCTGGTGTAAAATAATGTGATAAGAAAAAAATTGTATTTTTTTACTAATTTATCATCTATCAATCATAATTTAAGTATGGTGAGCTTAGATGGTGAGCGCAAAAAGTTAATCTTCAGACACAGTATAATATATGAGTCTGACGAGAACGTCAGACTATTGAATTATACTGTGCTTCAGGCATGGCCTCTTCAGAGCGCACTTGACTCCAAGAAGAAACAAAAAAAAACATACCGGATCTGCAAGAACGTCACCTAGCCTCTGTTTGACATTCTTCCCTTTCTTGGGGCGCAGAAGCAGATACACCTTCTTAATTTTCGTGGATCTGCAATGAAAGATCCACTGATTTCAGTTCCCCACAGGATTTTTTCCTTTGTCTAGCTAGATGTCATTTTCTTCCTGAGTCTAGCTACAACCTCTTTCTTCTTTCTACTTTTCCTCTTCTGCTAGCTCAGTTTCAGAGCTTTCGGTCAGGCTAAATAGGTTTTCAGTTCAGGCTGTATACATATAAAGCAAAAGTCTTACCTCATTAGCTTTTCAGTTAAGTGTTTCCCAAGGAATCCAGAAGCCCCAGTAACAAAGGCGGTGCCTCCACTATACACTTGCTGCACCGCGGAGTTTCCCTTCGATTCCAGCTGCTCCATATCCCTCATGCGGGACAACGCCGCCTCTTCTAGAGCTTGAGCTGGGTCCATTTCTGCGAGAGTCACGGGGTAAAAATATAAATGTGGCACGTGGCATCAGGGAATAAACACTCTAACTACTCACTCGCTCTAAGTAATTAAATTACCTTAGTTTTGTATAGTTAAGAACTTTAGATTCACACTATAAAATATTTTTAATAAAAAAAGTGCTCTGGCTACCCTGCAAGTGGTACAGGCGTGGTTTCATTTATTTCCATACAAGTAATATAAAAAAAGAATAATATAATGGAAGTAAACAGTACCTAGTACTGGCAGTTCTCTGAATGAACGAGTATTTTTCTCTCTTCAAGGCTGCACTTTAAACTTGAATAGGTACTTGACACTTAACATTCAAAATGCAAACCGAAAAATTGCATATGAAGTAGCTTAACATAACAATCCATAAAACATAATACAATTGTATGAGTATGTCTGTCCGTTTCTTCCCAGATAGCGCCCCGGGTGGCAAAGGGGTGGCTTATGGGAATTGTTGAGACGTAGGTTAGGTACAGTCAGTAAAGGAGATATAAACGGATAAAAGCTATTTCAAGAGGTTATTAATGGTTTGTCATGAAAAATCGTATGCTTTTATTGCTTACTTTCTGTAAAATCCCTTAATAATTTTCCTGAAATAATTTCATCTGTTTCGAGCGGCCCTGTACCTACAGCAATCGCCTTTTCTGAATGTAGGTAGGTACATGGATGTTTAACCTCTGAAAAATATCTCATTCACATGGAAGTAAAAACTCACTCGGTCACGCACGCACGCATGAAAACATGGATTTGACTACTTTGACAGAAGAAAATTCCTCATTCCTAAAAAAGGGTCAAAACCACGCCAAAACACTTTATACCGAAAGTGGCCAAAAGAAACAGCGGGGATAAAAACTACTCAAATCTAGTAAACAAACATTAATTCAAAAAATAGGTCTTTATTTTTGTAGCTACATATAAAATGCAGTAGAATACGTACGTATTAATTTATGTTTAATTGTTACTTCCAATTAATTATTTACTAGTTTCTTTATTCAGATTAGGATGCATAGCATAATTTTATGCAAATCACAAATGCGTTTTTAGTCGGTTGGCGTAAGTTGTAAAATAATAGTACCTGGATAAGTAGGTATTTGTAAGTGAACATGACAAGCATAAAACGTACCTACTATACGTATAGATACTCAATCTTCTTCATTCTAATCTCACAGTCATTAAAGAGGGAAACTTTGTATATTTGTTGTTAATTTTTGTAACCGATAAACTCAATCACTAATGAAATTATTTAAAAAATTCTTTCAGAACTAGAAAGTCTCATCATCATCACACGTTCACTGTGAGTGACATACGTTATTTTTTCCCGCGGAAAAGCGTTGCATTCTCGCGGGAAAAACTTATTAAGCCATATGTGGCACACACAAGGTGATTCAGAAAATAACCTAGATCGATTTATTTTTTTACGCAAAATACGCATGATAAACAGTTGGCATAAAGATCAGTCAAGGATCGGACTATAAGCTTTATAGCGGGGAATTTATTCATTCCCAATTCCAAGGGACAATATTGATTTCGAACGAATAAAAAAGAACGAAAGTTCGGGTGGACTGTTTGATATAAAACAATGTTTTTTCAAAAAAGCTTTTGTGTTTACCCAAACGTGGGGTAAACCAATAACTTGGGTTACCGCGGGAAATCGATTAAATCCTACGGAAAAAAGAAACTCATTTTACCGCGGTTGAAATAGCAGGGCATAAAGCTAGTTTCTGAATTTAAAAAAAAATTCTTCCATAAGAAGCACTCATATAAAAAATATTTTTCTCTACCCAAAGAAATCGCTACCATAGCAATAAAGCTGCCTTTACTCTTGTTGAATTTGTTTTTATTTATTTTCTTGTTTTTATATGCATTAAAACTTACCTGCTTATTTTAAAAATCCAGTAATTTTTTTTTTTTAAATCACCTGTCGACTGTTGCAGCGTCAATTATAAACTAACTGATAAGTAGTTGAGAAGGTATACCTAACTAATGAAATTAATAAATAAGGTACTGTAGCGTACTGAACTTTCTAATTAATTAAATAGAGTGAATACTAAAACTTACTGATATGAATAAAAATAAACTTCACATACGTAACTTCGCACGTCTAGAAATATCTCAACTGAATTAATAATTTTGAAATGCATGTGCGAAAACCAGTTCTGCATACACTTCCTTTCTTTAAAAATGTGTAAAACAAGTATTTTTTAAAAGAATTCAAACAACCCGACTGTAGTTGGTACTTAGGAAGGTACCTATAAAAACATGCATTATTTTTTCTAAAATTGAGCGTGAACATATAAATCATATATATGTTTGTAATCTCCTTTTAATTACCTTTATTTTGATACCCCACTATTACTCGATAGGTTCAGTCGAAAAAAAAAATTGAAGACTTACAATTTTGCGCCTAAAATCTGCCGTTTTGAATTTTGAAAAATTACACCTATTATCTAAGAATACTCGGGTGCTTGAGACCAATCGAACGATATTCTCATTGTTGAATTCCATTTATCCGTTTAGGAGATACGAGGTAAATACGCGCGAAAAACATAACCCTTCCTTGACAGTCGGGTAAACAGTCGGGTAATAAAAAAGGCGTACATATTATTTTAGTGTAGGTATTTCCTATACGTTACGACCGCAAAATACCATCGGCGAACGAGGAAGACAAAGTTTTACATTTAATACAGAATGTAAGTTGCTTCCTTGCTGGACTGCGATAGAAAAAAATATAAAATGGGCCAGCTTTTCCTCCCTTTTCCTGCCTACCCATTATCCCGTTGATTTACGTATTTTAGCAACTAATTTCAGTTTATTCCCATATACCACCCCGGGTGGCAAAGGGGTGGCATAAGGGAATAGTGTTGTTCTGCCGGCCATACAAGTATTCCTATATACCACCCCGGGTTGCAAAGGGTTGGCATACGGGAAAAGTATTGTTCTGTTGGCCATACAATTATTCCTATATACCACCCAGGGTGGCAAAGGGGTGGCACACTGGAATAATATTGTTCTGTTGGCCATAAAAATATTCCTATATACCACTCAGGGTGGCAAAGGGGTGGCACACGGGAATAATGTTGTTCTGTCGGCCATACAACTATTTCCATTTATCACCCCTGGTGGTAATGTGGTTCAAACGATCCTGGAGCCGTATTTTTGAACCGTTCGAAAGCTGATGCGCATACAAAAGACTAACTTACGCATGCGAATTCAATTCGAGCTGTTCAAAAATACGGCTCCTGACCTGACCTACCGCAAAACACGTCGTCAGAGTAAAAGGTTGTTGTCCTCTATCGACAACAACGCGTGAAATGCGTCGGGCAAGTCACCTTGACCAAATAAAATATATACCGGGTTGTTCAATTATTTTGAACGGGATTTCCGGAGTTGTATTTTTGAACCGCTGTCAAGAACTGGAGTCATTTTAATTATGTGTTTACGAGTAATTTTAGGGGAAGTCTGAAAAACAGCAGCTTTGCCGAGACTCTTCCTTTTCATCCTTTTGCATGTAAATGTGTTTTTATGGATGAATAAATGACATCTATCTAAAACAACCTAATTAAAATATTGTAAAATATAGGCCTGGATGGTGTAGTGTGGATAGGGTCGCGGCCTAGCTACAACAGATCTAAGCAGGACGCAGTGGCTGATGGGCTGTAGGCGCAACGCAACCCCTCATTTCCAAATCATAGGGCCGCGGCCTTCTGTGCAGGAGATCGTGGTTCGAATCCCACCACGTACCAATGTGTTTTTCGGTTTTCGAATTTCATATGTAGGTACCTACGTTTATTCGGCGCTTTAAATAAATAAATGACTATTTATTTTTATTTTTTTTTAGTTCGTAGTCAGGGTTTAAAATAAAAATAATAACCGGTAGGTAACTCAAGTTTTTTTTATTATTTTTTAACAACGCAACTTAAACATTACTAAATTAACAATAAATATAATATTAAACACAATTATAATACCGGGTGTAAGGGACAGCGTCCCGCAAACTTATAGGGGTTGCTCAGTCAACGAAACTGAACAACTACCACCAGGATATTTTTTTTCAGGAAATGAAAAAAAAAAATGCTTTTTCATGCAAAATTACCACATCGATCAGACAATTTTTATGGAAAAACAAATTTTATTTTTCATTACCTGAAAAAAAAAAAAAACCTGGTGGTAGTTGTTCAGTATCGTTGACTGAGCAACCCCTATCAGTTTGCGGGACGCTGTCCCTTACACCCGGTATAATATAAAACAGTAGTAATTAGAGTCAATATTGTGCCACTCACCTTTTTTTTGTATGGAACATTACATTAACCATCACCATACATACATTACTCGCACAAAAAATATAATCGAAAGTGATGTATGAAATCAAAACAAATACCTACTATATGAAAATCTGATGAAAAAGTTCTGAAAATTTTAATTTGGTTTTTCTACCATGAATTGTTTTAGTAATTACTTTTCAAGTCGAAATTGTTCGATTTTATGATCATGACCACAAAAAAGTTAAATTCTGAATCATAAAACCCATACGTCGCAGAATGTTCCATTTGCAAAATATTCCTTTCGCATAATGTCCTTTTTCGCCAAATGTCCCTTTTTTGATGGATTTAGTTCAAATCGTGGGCCTATTAAAAGGACTAATACTTAGATGTGGTCATGAAACTGATGAATAAATTAAAATAAATTGATAATACAGTCTAATGTTTTCTTTGTTATTAATTTAAATAAATGAAATGTTTCCGTGATGCTGAACAATATTGGATGACTAATGAAAAGGTTGTCCAGTTTTTTTAATATCACTTGCATCTTTTAAATCGTGATAAATTATAAATAAATCAATCATATTAAAAATAAAACAATGTTTTAGACAAAGCCAGAAGCGGAATTTATAAAAACGAATCACTTTTATATAAAATATTTATATTATTAAATAATAATTAAAAAGACGTTTATATTTCGTTTTATAAAACATTTTTTAAACAGATCGAGTCCTTAGCAATTATCAATTTAAAACTTTATAAAACGAAATATAAAGTTTCCAAAATTGTAAGATTGCCTCAATAAAATACATTATAAATACAAGAAGTCTTGCAGAGTCAAGATGCCTCCTTTCTGTAGATACATTTTATTTTTTTAAATATTTTATGGCTTGGATTCAAGTCCTTTAAGCCAAGTCTTAATAACTTGCAGAGTCAAACTGTACTGTATTTATTGGTCTCGATTCTCGCGACATCATTCTAATTCTAATTCTTAGCTAACGCTGTCACTTTCTTAACTTTGAAATAAGAACAGGACAGCAAATAAACACATGACTTTGACATTCCTAATCTGACATAAGACTGCTTATTTGACGTAAAATAAGAGAGTATGCTCTATGCTCTTTCTTATTTAAAGCGCCGTACGTCAGTTTAGGTATGTAAAAGTCACGTGTTTATTTGCTATGAGCCGTATTTTTGAACCACTCGAATCGAATTCGCATGCGAAAGAGCAACTTTCGCATGCCATTTTGTATGAAAATCGCATGCGAAAGTTGCCCTTCCAAAATACGGCTCCAGGAGCCGTATTTTTGAATCCTCGAATCGAAATGCGCATACGAAAGAGTAACTCTCGCATGCGATTTCCATACAATTTGGCATGCGAATGTTGCTCATTCGTATGCGCATTTCGATTCGAGTGATTCAAAAATACGGCTCCAGTTCTTATGTCAAAGTTAAGAAATTAAGAATTAGTTAAGGATAGTGCGTCCAGAATAATTATTTATTATTATTTTTACATACAGATTAACCTCCCCTCACTCATTCATTACAGAACCAAAGCCAATAACGCAACCAGCGAATACTTTAGATTTTTTTTTGAGAATTATTTTTTATGAAAAATTATGTGTTGCCAGTTGAAATAATTTCATTTCCGTTTCAAAAGTTTTGTGTCGCAGTATACAAGGTGTAACAGAAAGGGTGTATGCACGCGAAAGGATATGAATATACCCATGAAACTGAACAACTTTTCCCAAGAAGCATAGCTCGAAATAAGAAAAAAAATTACGTCCCATACTAAACCCCCGTGGCAACGAGTGTAAGTTTGTTATCAGGCGATGCATTTTGTATGAAAGGTAATTTTTTTTTCGTATATCAACCTTGGGGAAAGTTGTTCAGTTTCAGGGGCAGATTCGCATCCTTCAGGATGCATATAGAATAGACTCTGTGCGAAAAGCGAGAACAGGCATAGAATTGGAGGGCGAGCATTTGTATTAATTAACCCTCGGCTGGTTGCGTGGGGTTTATGCCTAGGTCTTTGACCTAAAACCTCCAAAATTTAATGTAGAAGGTTACTGTTAAAGACTTGGGCATAATCCTCACACGACCAAGCGACAGTTAATTAAATACAAATGCGCGCCCTCAAATTCCATGCCTGTTCTCTTTTCGAACAGACTCTATACCCTTTCTGTTACACGTTGTAGATAGCTCTTTATTATAGTTGACAACACTGAAAATCCCTCATTCTAAACCCTATAGGTACTATACACTATATAAAGTCATTGTCAATCTCAAATTGACACTAGAAAGCACCAGAACGTCAAGACGTCCCATAATATAAATAAGATCCTTTATTTTATACGGGGTGTAAGGGACAGCGTCCCGCAAACTCATAAGGGTTGCTCAGTCAACGAAACTGAACAACTATCACCAGGATTTTTTTCACGAAATGAAAAAAAAAAATGCTTTTCCATACAGAGTGACAAAGTGATCCGACAGTTTGTATGGTAAAGCAAATTTTTTTTTTCATTTCCTGAAAAAAAAAATCCGGTGATAGTTGTTCAGTTTGGTTGACTGAGCAACCCCTAGCAGTTTGCGGGAAGCTGTCCCTTACACCCCGTATACTAATTATTATACAACGTGTAACAGAAAGGGTATATGCATCGAGAAATGTGTGAATCTGAACAACTTTCCCTAAGGAAGATAGGTCGAAATGAGAAAAAAAAAAATAACTTACCATACTAAATAAGCTATCAGCTGATGCATTTTGTATGAAAGGTCACAATTTTTTTTTCGTTTTTCGACCTATGTTCCTTAGGGAAAGTTGTTCAGTTTCATGGGTAGATTCACACATTTTTCGATGCATATACCCTTTCTGTTACACGTTGTACATGTAAGGGACAGCGTCCCGCAAACTGATAGGGATCGCTCAGTCAAAGAAACTGAACAACTATCACCAGGAAATTCTTTCAGGAAAAAAGTTGCTGAAATTTGACATTGTAAAAACGAAACATTTCAAAAGATTAAAAAATCGACGTTCAAACTTCGACAACTGCCTGCTAATAAATAATAATAATAATTACTAAGAATCCATAATTTTCACGGTTTATTTAGTCACCTTGAAAAAATTCAGCGACGGAGGAATTTTTCGAGGTCAACTTCTTTGAATGGGCAGTGTGAGAAGGACAGCACTATCGACGTTAGTAACTTTTATCTACTGTTGGTCTCTTACAGTGGGAAAGAGACAGTGCTATCGATGTTAGTAAGAGAGAGTGAGACAGAATATCACCCTCTTATCATCCGTCGCTGCTAATTGTAAGAAGAATGGTATATCTCACAGTATAAGAGACAGCACTATCGGTAGTAGTTTCAATGCAGTTGTGTGAGCGTGACGGCACTACATGACACTGCACTGGCTGGCGTCGGGGGCGGCGGGGGCGGCGAACCCCGCGGGGGGCACCCCGATGTCGCCCACCAGCTCCGTGGGCGGCTGACCGAGGTCTTGCATCTGGAGGAAGATAAATAAATGTAACATTTTTCTTCTTCCATGCTGGACTGGGAGTGATAGAAAAACATAGAATGTGCCAGCGGCATCTCCTCCCGGGCATGCTGTAAAAGTCAGCTAAGGGATTTTAGGGTTTTAGTATTGTAATTTAGGCGATGAGCTGACAACCTGTTACTATAGCAATATACAGATCTATCTGGAATAACCCTCAAAACTTGTCAGACGTGGCGGAACGACCTTTGTTTAGATCGTTTACGCTCTGCCTACCCCATTAGGGATAATGGCGTGATTATATGTATGTATGTATAGAAATCGAAAATAACCTTTGTGGTTTTTTGTTTAAGCGTCAGATTACCGAGATATTTTAAATCAAATATAACGGAATTATGAAAAATCAATCTTAAAATGAAAATATCTCAGTAATAGGACACTTTAGACAAAAATACATACATACATATAATCACGCCTTTATCCCTAATGGGGTAGGCAGAGCGTAAACGACCTAAACGTAGGTCGTTCCGCCACGTCTGACAAATTTTGAGGGTTATTCCAGATGGATCTGTATATTGCTATAGTGACAGGTTGTCAGCTCATCGCCTAAATTACAATACTGAAACCCTCGAATCCCTTAGCTGGTTTTTACAGCATGCCCGGGAGGATATTCAGCTGGCACATTCTATGTTCTTCTATCACTCCCAGACCAGCATGGAAGACAAAAATCACCAAGTATATTTTAGGTTTGTATTTACGTGTAGAATCAGATAGATTAAATCTGCCTATACTCGGCCTATTGACTCCAACATTTAACTCCCAAAACCTGATGGTTGAAGAAACAAAGAGACTAGGCTAGTTTGATAATGATACCTTCTGCATGAGATCCAGTACGGTCTGGAACCTCTTCCTCTTCACATCCTCAGGGTCTGACTCCTGTTCAGGCTCTAGTTCCGCACACACCTGCTGCATCAGCTCCTGCTGCTTGCAAAACCTGCGGAAAAACAAAATCATATTCAGTATTCACTTATCATATGCAATATTTACCTGTCATATTCAGCATTCACCTATCATATTCACTAGTCACACTGTCAGATCATATTCAGTATTTACCTATAATATTCAGTATTTAGCCATCATATTCACAATTTATCTGTCATGTTCACAATTTACCAATTATTTTCACTATTTACCCATCATTTTACAATTTACCTGTCATATTCATTATTTACCTGTCATATTCATTATTTACCTATCATATTCACTATTTACCCACCATATTCACTATTTACCCACCATATTCACTATTTACCCATCATATTCACTATTTAACCATCATATTCACCCGTCATATTCGTAATTTACCTGTCATATTCAGCAATTTCAACCTCGCAGACAGCGGCGGTCAGGTATGTACCTACACTAAAAATAAAAATATAAAAAAAGGCTAATCTTGTTCAGGGGTCTAAACATATCAATATTAAATATCACTTTGTGAGAGAATTCGCTGAGGCTAATGAGATTTGTTTGAGAGTTTTTTCTCAGAAATAGGAGGCAAAGAATGGTTTCGCTGCAAAAATAAAATGTTTACGTAACACGAGCGAGGCGAGCGCAACAAACCACAAAGTGTAAATTAATAAGTTCCGCGAGCGAAGCGAGCGCGACATATCAGGAAAATTTAAACAACGTAACACAAGCTAAGCAAGCGCAACATTTAACGAAAATTGAATCAATTAATACGTAACGTGACTTGATATTCGCTCGCCTTTGTACATGATGTCTCTAGTTTAAGTTTAGTTTAAGTATCTCTGTATGTACAATAAAGAATAAAGATATTTCACGAAAATTGATATAGATGAGATGTCCCCATTCTTATTATTACTTTCCATCCCCGGACGCTTTCAACTTTCAAAAACCCCGCCCGGACAACTAGGCTAGGACGGATGGCAGCCCTACCCTACCTAGGGGGCGCGTCGAGAGAGGGTCACGTGACGTAAAACTAGCTACATCTAGCGGGGAATGGGGGTATGAGAGCGAGGTACTCTCTCATAACAATGGACTTCGGACGTCAAACGGAGCACATATATATAAGCCGTGCGTTTAAAGAAACGATATGAAAATGGCGTCGGCTCGCTTCGTGATTGGTCCGCCTCGCATGCGTGCTCGCTCTACATAATAGTCGGCCATTTATAGATCGTTTCTTTATGTGCACGGGTTATAATACAAATTTTATTGGAAGGTAAAATTTGAATATTCTTTTATCTTATTATCTCTTATTTATCCGCAGGACGGCAACATGTTCGT